>JAOXJP010235311.1:0-10032 GCA_025762735.1 Platanus orientalis | reverse complement strand
CACTTTATTTTATGTCTCTTGTAGGGGGGTATATATAGGTGAGTATTTATGTCCAAATTTGTCTGATAGGGGTCTTTTTTATTTATTTGAGGGGTATTTTAGATAGGGAGTTATTTTATTTAGGGGTATTTTGATCTAGAGGACCTAATTTGTAATAAACCTAGCCGTAGGAGTCTACTTAAGAGACCGACATGACTAGGCCTTCCTCATGCAATATGAATTGAAGCTTTTGGATGGTTTTCTCTCTTTTGAATTCGGCTAAGCTTAAAACCTGGAAAAGGACTTAGTCTCACCAAGTTTAACAATGGTGGTGGAAACTAACCCCTTTCCTTTGGGTTAAAAGGCTCACATTCATTTTGTTCTTCCATATTTTAACACTTTTTACAGGTTTTAGTTTGCTAGAAAATTCAAAGGCTGCAAGAGTTTACATCACCACAATCAAATCTTCAAGGGTTTTATTGATTTGAAGCTTCCAAGAAGTGTACAACACCTAGGTGACACCATTAAAAGAGGAAGACTGAAGAGAAGTTCAGTCCTAAGAGAACCCCACAAAATTCTCTTAGGCCTAGGCAGCATCACCTCCAAATCTAGGACATCTCCAAAACCCCTTGTTTCGGGTGCTTTGATCTTTGGATTTTGGAAGGATTCATGCAAGTAGACATCAAGGAGTACAGCTACATAAAAATTAGGTTATAATCCTCTTGTTTTTATTTCTTTTGAATTCCTAATTAAAGTGGCAATTTGGTGGTTGGTGTGGCATAACTTTGGACTGTTGAGCTAAATTTCTAAGTGTTTTTCAACACCCACAGCCCCTAAATTGTAGCCCTAATAATACCCTAATATAACCCTCTATAATCCCTTGCAAATCCCCTTGTTTTGATTTCCCTAGTTTCATTAATTGTTATACTTTATTTTTTTCTGTATACCTAGTGTTTGATAAAATTCCCCACATAACTTACTTGCTATATTTTCACTTTGGACAGTCCCTATGGACTTCCCAAACCCTTGGAAATAACTTATGGATTCCCTAAAGTGTTCTATTTCAGTCCCTTATTATATTCCTCACTCATTCACATGATTTTTACTGTTTATAACACTTTTATGACACTTTTATACACCCAGATTTTGTGGACAACAAACATGTTCTTTAGATTTCTCTATTTTAGTTAGATCCTTAGGCATATTCATTAGATTTTAATTATGTCATTTACTTTGTTCACTCTAATTCCTTTATTGCACATCTAGATTAATTGAAGAACCACTTGATTTGTTTGCTTTTAGTGGTAGTAGAAATCTAGATTATAGCGTTACTTTATTTGTGCTATTTTATGTCTAATCTCCTTAGCACACACATCACCTACCTACATGCATGCTATATCAGATTTGGTATCAGAGCTTAGGTTACACTTTAGGTGTAGTTATGCATAGTAGGTTAGGTTTTTGCATTGTCATACATTGCATTGCATTCCATTACACTTTCCTTAGTGTTTTAGGCATTTTTAAGCACTTAGATTTTTAGGCATTTTCTTAGGGAGTTTAGAGTTCATCCTGTGTTCCTTTGGTGTATGCCCACTAAGTCTGGACTAGATTATCATATCAAGATGTCCTTAAGAGAAGGAACCAGCTCCCAGCTTACTCAGGACCCAGCCTTTAGGGTCTTAGCAGAGAAGGTGGATAGGTTGACTTTAGCTTTATAAGCTAGTAACAAGAATATCCATGAGCACATGCGGGAAGTCTGTAGAGAGTTAGCTCCCTAATCCATGAGAGATTTCTAAGAGGGGAGAAGAGTTCATATAGGTCCTACTCTAAACCACCATTCTGGTCAAGCATTTATCAATAGTCATAGTCATGGTAAACGGACTCCTAGTCCTAAGCCTAGGCATGAGACCAGAAGAACCCCATCAAAGGGTAAGTCTCCATTTCACCTTGAGGGACCTAAGAGGAGGATTCCACCCAGGGATGAGACCCTAGAGTTTGAGGATGTTGATCCCAAGGGTTTTAGGAGACAACATGGGTTCAAAAATCATAGAGATCCTAGAGACCTTGAGGAGACAGTCCTGAAAGCCAAGAAGGTAGAGGTGTCTACCTTTTATGGACACCTAGACCCCAGGTGCTTCTTGGACTAGATTCGAGAGATCGACCAGTACTTTTGACTGGTACGATATATCTCCTCATAGGCAAGCGAAATTCGCTAAGATGAAGCTAATAGGGTCAGTTCAGCTATACTAGGATTTAATTAAGCAGTAGATCTATTGGAGATATGAGAGACCCATCACTAGTTGGGCAGACATGCGGGAGATGTTCAAGGAGAAGTACGTTCTACATCATTATCACACTAGACTTCTCGAACAGTATAACGCAGTCCGCCAAAGATCATCTAGCGTCACGGACTACGTCACGAGGTTTGATGATAACAGATTGAGATGTGAAGTCCGTAAAAGTCCTGATATGACTGTTACTCGTTTCAAGATGGGGCTCCGACCTGAGATTTAGAATGAGCATATTCCCTACTACATCACCACTTTAGAATAAATCTACACAATAGTACAGGTCATGGAGATGTATGTGAAGCCTTTGGCTCCACAACACTAAGATCCTAAACGCCCAGATATGAGATCCACATCAGGAGGACAACCACCTAGAGTTGGCCTTAACCATTCTAGAAATGATCCAGTTCTTAATCAAGGAAAAGAATAGGCCAAGATTCGTTCTTCAAGAAATCCTAATAGATGTTACAAGTGTGGTGGGATAGGCCATCATTCCAAGGTTTATCCTACGCGCAAGGAGCTTGCTCTATTTATAGAGAACACAACCGAGGAGGAGGTCCATGGATATCAACAGATAGATGATAATGAGACTGGTATAGATGCGACTGTTGATCTTGTCTAAGCCTTAAGTGATGATGATGGAGATGGAGAGAATAGTTGTCTGACTATCATGAGATCTTCCTATTCTAGTTACCCCTCTCCCCAAACACCCATCTGAGTGGTGAGATGTGCTCACCTAGTTTGTTCAAAAGAGGATTCGCGAACGATCACCATCTTTTGTACTTTTGCCAAGTGTCGAGAGAAAAGTTGCAGGGTCACAATTGACTGTGGAAGTTGCACTAATGTGGTTTATACTGATAATATGAGCGGTTTGAACTCACCACCACTCCCCACCCTTAGCCTTATAGAATGTTGTGGGTAGATTCATTTTGCATTCCTGTCACCTATAAATGTCACGTTCTTATTGAGTTTGTTAGTATAAGGACAAGATATGATATGACGTCGTGCCTATGGATGCATGGCACATGATCCTAGGCCGACCTTGGCTCTATGACTTGAACACCATGTTGTATGGTAGGACCAACACGTGTCTATTTGAGTTCAAGGGCAAGAAGAGAAAGCGCACTCTACTGTCAACAAAAGCCTAGTTTGGAGGCAAGAGTCAGGTGAATAAAGGAAAAGATGTGAAGGATCCACAGAATAAGACCTTGAACATTCTTAGCCCTAAGGAGTTCGAGCAGGAGATTTAGAGGGATACACTAGTGTTTGAATTAGTCGTTAGATCAGTGACCCCTGACCCCATTTCTGATCTCCCAGCTAAGGTAGAGCCACTCATCAGAGATTTTGGCGAGATGTTTCTAAACTATTTCTCAGATGAGCTACCACCCATGTGTGATATTTAACATGCCATTGATCTGGTTCCTATAGCAACTCTACCCAATCTACCTCACTTCAAGATGAACCCTACAAAGCATGCCAAGTTGAAACGACAGGTGGATGTATTGCTGAGAAAGGGTTTCATTAGGGAGAGTATAAGTATGTGTGTCGTATCTGCACTTCTCACTCCAAAGAAGGATGATTCTTGGAGGATGTGTGTAGACAATATAGCCATTAATAAGATTATGATAAGGTATAAGTTTCATATCCCTAGACTTGATGACATGTTAGATATGATGGCTAATGCTACTATATTTTCCCAAATAGATCTAAAAAGTCGCTACTACCAAATTCGTATCAAGTTAGGGATGAGTGGAAAAACGCCTTTAAGACGAATGATGGATTTTATGAGTGGCTTGTCATGCCCTTTGGACTATCCAATGCTCCAAGTACTTTTATGAGGGTTATGACATAGGTGTTGAGGCTCTACATAGGGAAGTTTCTGGTTGTATATTTTGATGACATTCTAATATAGCCCTAGTAGAGAGACCCACTCGAGCCATTTGCGAAGTATATATGAGATACTCCATAGTCTTTACGCAAATCTTAAGAAGTGTGCATTCACGACCCCATAAGTTATCTTCATAAGATTTGTCGTATCTGATGAGGGGATGACCGTTGATTCAAAAAAGATTAAGTCAATTGTTGAGTGGCCTGAACCTATTAATATTCATGAGGTTCGTAGTTTTCATGGTTTAACCACCTTCTATTACGGGCTGCATCCATAAAAGTGAAATCAAGTGGACCAAGACAGCAACCAAAGCTTTTCAGGAGATCAAGTCGAGAATGACTGAAGCTCTTGTCATGCGACTCCTTGACTTTTCCAAAGTCTTCGAAGTTGCATGCGATGCATCTAGGGTTAGGATATGTGGTGTCCTGAGTTATGAAGGACATCCTGTTACCTATTTTAGTGAGAAATTAAATGAAGTCAAACAAAAATATTCCACCTATGATAAAAAATTCTACGCAGTGATCTAGTCCCTCAGAAATTGGTGACATTACATGTTGCCACAATAATTCATCTTATTGTTTAATCATAAGGCTTTGAAATATTTAGGCTCTCAGGAGAAACTTAACTCACGTCATGACAAGTGGGTGAAGTATCTTTAGGATTACACATTTGTATTAAAACACAAAGCTAGTTCAGAAAATAGAGTTGTAGATGCATTGAGTCAAAAGGTATACATCATGTATACCATGAACATTTAGGTGACTGGATTTGAGAGATTCAAAGAGGATTATGAATCTTGTCCAGATTTTAGCTCCATGTTCTACTCATTTCAGGGCGATCAGCTAACAAGGAGCAGAGACTATATACTTCATAATGGGTATCTCTTTAGAGGTACACGTTTATGTCTTCCTTGAACTTAAGTGAGGGACTTTTTCATTTGGAAGATACATGCAAGTGGCATAGCTAGCCACTTTGGTTGAAATAAGACAATTGCTCTAGTTGAGAACTGTTTCTATTGGTCCAGTTTGAAAAGGGATGTGGCGAGAGTGATTGAGCAGTGTCGTACTTGTCAATTGACAAAACAGAGGAAATAGAGGCCAAGTCTGTATTCCCCTTTGGTAGTTCCTCACAATCCATGGCAGGATGTGAGTATGGACTTTATGTTAGGCCTTCATCGTTTCCTGAAGCGACACGATTCCGTGATGGGTACTAGACTGCAGTTCTCTTCTACTTACCACTCTCAGATAGATGGACAAATTGAGGTGGTAAACAAAAGTCTAGGGACATTACTTCATTGTCTAGTCAATGAGAACCTTAGGACATGGGATGCAGTTTTGTCTACTGTTGAGTTTGTATTTAATAATTTAGTTAATAGGACCATTGGTATAAGTCCATTTGAAATAGTCACAAGTTATAGACCCAAGGCTCCTATAGACCTTATTCCTATGTCTACATCTCACCATCTATCTAAGTCTGCATCTGCATTCGCATCACATATACATGCATTACACCAAGAGATCAGGCGTAGAATTGTTATGAGCAATAAGATAAATAGTCGACTAATTTGCACCGTTCACATTACGAGTTTCAGGTTAGTGATCTAGTTATGGTTTGTTTCCGCCCTAAGCGATACCCAGCTAGGGTCGTGTGAAAATTGTATGCGAGGAGTTCAAGACTTTACAAAGTTCTAAACAAGATTGGACTAACACGTATGTTTTGGATATTCCGACTGATTTAGGGATTAACTCTACCTTCAAAAAAATGTAAAGGACCATGTACCCTATCATGGCCATTCCACACCCAATCTTGAGCCTTTTGTAGAACCACAAACATTAGCCCCTCAACCTCTTCAGCCTATGCCACCACTACCACCAGTCACTTCTTGTAGGGAGGAGATTGAGACTATTTTAAAGGACCAAATTGTTTCCACTAGACAAGGAGGTTATCAAAAATACCTTGTCAAGTGGAAGGGTCGACCAAATATTGATAGTATATAGCTGACAGAAGGCAAGTTGTAGCGTCTTGATCCTAACATTCTGGAACAATATTACAACCGTTTAGCTTCAGAGGCGACTCTTTCCCAAGAGGGGAGAATTGATGTCTTCTAGTGGAGGTTATCAAAAATACTTTGTCAAGTGGAAGGGCCGACCAGATATTGATAGTATATAGCAGACAGAAGACAAGTTGTAGCGTCTTGATCCTAACATTTTGGAACAACATCACAACCGTTTGGCTTCAGAGGCGACTCTTTTCCAAGAGGGGAGAATTGATGAGGACATCAAATCCAAACGCGAGTTCTAGATCTATTAGAGGAGGCGCATGAGAGATGTGTCCATGCTTTGGTTCCAATAGAGTTTTTTTATTTATTTTTTGTCACTTTATGTCTCTTGTTGGAGGGAGACACATGTTGGTTAAGGTCCATAGTGTTTGCCCGTGATGTCAGATTTATTAGTTATTTCTGGAAAACATTATAGAAGATGATAGGTACCAAGCTACAGTTCTCTTCTGCTTATCACCCTCAGACCGATAGGAAAACCGAGGCAATTAGAAACCTATGGACGCCACTAAGATGTCTAGTTGGTGAGAACCTCAAGGCATGGGATAGTGTTTTGTACATAACAGAGTTTGCATACAATAGTTCAATCAATAGGACAATTGGCATAAGTCCATTTGACATTGTTACAAGTTATTGACCCAAGACTCATATAAACCTCATTCTTATATAGCGCAGAAGTTGCATGCAAAGAGTTCGGGACCTTACAAAATTCTGAACAAAATTGGACCCAATGCATATGTTTTAGATATTGCAACTGATTTAGGGATCAACTCTACATTTAATGTGAAGGATCTAGTTCTCTATCATGGCCATTCCACACCCAATCTTGAGCCTTTTGTAGATACCCAGACTTTAGCCCCTCAGCCTCCTCAGCCTATGCCACCACTTCCACCAATTACTGCTCACAGGGAGGAGATTGAGGCTATATTGGAGGATCAGATCATTTCTTTCTATTCAACGAGGAAGTTACCAGAGATACCTCATCAAATGGAAGAACCGTCCAGAGATCAACAACACCTGGCTGACGGAGAGAAAGAGTTACAACAGATCAACCCTAACATTCTAGAATAGTACTGTAGCCGTTTATCATCAAAGACGACTCTTTCCCAAAAAAGGAGAGTTGATGAGGACATCAGATCCAGAGGTGCTTTCCAAACCTACTAGAGATGCTGCAAGAGAGTTGGACCATTGTTTTGGTTCCAGTAGGAGGCCCACTTATTGATCTAGGCCCTGGAGATATTATTTTCATGTTTAGGAGTCATTTTTATTAGTAGTTGTTTATTTATTTTAGTTGTTACACTTTATTTTATATCTCTTGTAGGGGGTACACATAAGTGAGGGTATTTGTGTCCAAATTTGTCTAATGGGGGTTTTTTATGTCTTTTATTTATTTGAGGGGTATTTTAGAGAGAGTTATTTTATTTAGGGGTATTTTGGTCTAGAGGACCTAGTTTGTATTAAACCTAGTCGTGAGAGTCTATTTAAGAGACCTACACGACTAGCCCTTTCTCATGCAATACGAATTGAAGCTTTTGGATGGTTTTCTCTCTCTTAGATTCAACCAAGCTTAAAGGGACTTGGTCTCACCAAGTTTAACAATGGTGATGGAGACAAACCCCTTTCCTTTGGATTAAAAGGCTCATCTTCATCTTGTTCTTCCATATTCTAACATTTTTTACAGGTTTTAGCTTGCTGGAAAATTTACAGGTTGCAAGAGTTTACATCACCACAATCAAATCTTCAAGGGTTTTATTAATTTGAAGTTTCCAAGAGGTGAACAACACCTGGACGACACCATTAGAAGAGGAAGACTGAAGACAAGTTCAGTACTAAAAGAATCTTAGGCCTAGGCAGCATCACCTCCAAATCTGGGCAGATTTGGGACATCTCAAAAACCCCTCGTTTTGAGTGCTTTGATCTTGGATTTTGGAAGGATTCATGCAAGTAGACATCAAAGAGTACAGCTATATAAAAATTAGGTTCTAATCCTCTTGTTTTGATCTCTTTTGAATCCCTAATTAAAGTGACAATTTGGTGGTTGGTGTGGCATAACTTTGGACTGTTGAGCTAAATTTCTAGGTCAACACCCACAGCCCCTAAATCGTAGCCCTAATGATACCCTAACCTAGCCTTCTATAATTCCTTGCAAACCCCCTTGTTTTGATTTCCCTAGTTTCATTAATTGCTATACTTTATTTTTTCTGTACGCCTAGTGTTTGGTAAAATTCCCCACATAACTTAGCTGTATTTTCACTTTGGATGGTCCCTATGGACTTCCCAAACCCTTGGAAATAACTTAAGGATTCCCTAAAGTGTTCTGATTCAGTCCCTTATTATATTCCTCACTCATTCACATGATTTCCATTGTTTAAAACACATTTATGACACTTTTATACAGCCGTATTTTGTGGACAGCAAACATATACTTTAGATTTCTCTATTTTAGTTGGATCATTAGACATATTCATTAGGTTTTATTTATGTCATTTACTTTGTTCACTCTAATTCCTTTTTGGCACATCTAGATTAATTGAAGAATCACCTGATTTGTTTGTTTTTTGTGCTAGTAGAAATCTAGGTTATAGCACTACTTTATTTTTGTTATTTTATGTCTAATCTCCTTAGCACACACATCACCTACCTACATGCTGCATCAATTTTACTATTTTTAGAAAGGCCTACAGAGTTTAAAGGACTCATTATTTTGGGTATATAGCTTAGAAAACTTTTAATCACAACAGAAAAGCTATGTTGATTGCACATATGCTGGGAGGTAAATGCAGTCATGAGTCTTTTTCCCCGATGGTGTGACAAAGTATTTTCAAGCTTTCATGAAGTGGTCCGTTCCTCCCTACTCTTCTACTTTCTTCTATACTTTTAACGTTGTTTTTTTTTATTCTATTTATTACTCCCTCTAGAACCCTAGAATATGGTCTAATACCCCAAAATCTCCCCATTCAACCTCGCTCTACCTCCCATAAGCACAACTCTATTCCTGCCTAATTAAAACCCAAATTCTTCAACCATAACACTTAATCATATTACTTATTATAAATTTTTTTCATACTCTTTCACCAACTAATTCCCTAACTCATAGCCTTTTGTCATAAAACCATGCAACTATAAACTCTTAAAATTAAAAATCAATGTGTAAACACTAATATATTTATTTATGATGCCGTACAATAGGGAAGATACCAGATGTAGAATAATTTTCCAAAGCCTCAAATAATTTAAATAAAGGATGCAGAAGCAAAGAAATCAAGAATAAAGTTTAACAACAAACAAGTAGCCACAAAATTTAAAAATCAGAAAATAAAATCATAGAAAGAAGATAAGAAAGATTTAAAATAGAAAAAGAAGAGAAAATAAAAGAAAAAAGCCCAAAATGGCATTTTTGTAATTTTGGATAGAAAATAAAAAATTACCACAATGCCCCTTTGAAATAACAAAAAATTATGAAAATTTTATGGTCGTTTCTAATGTGTGACAAGGTTCTACAGTTAAAATTTCATGAAATTCCGATAAGATTTGATGGGTCAAATCAAAGAATTTCATAAAAAAGTGAAAATGCTTTAATGGAGGTTTCAAGAGAATGAAGAAGAAAAAAAAAGAATATGATATAAAGAATGAGAAGAGAGTAATATAGAAAGAAAGATAAAGTTAGGAAGAAACTAAAGGAGAAAGAAAAAGAATGAAGATTTACCTTGAAGGAAATGAGCTTGTGGCTACACCTATGGAAAAAGAAGAGAGGGAGGGGAGCCATGAGGAGCATCAACCCTTGGAAAATGAGAACATGGCTACAGTCACACCTTAGGAAC
>JAOXJP010235310.1:0-10032 GCA_025762735.1 Platanus orientalis | reverse complement strand
ACAGATAACACTAGGTAATATATGTCATGTGACAAAGGGAAGCCCGTCTAATTATTGGACCATCCAACCAAGCATCAATCCTGAAAGCAGTTGGGGAAGGACCAAGAACTTTTAAGGTGAGAGAAAGAAGCCCCATATCCTATAAGCCATAGAGCAATGCACAAAAAGGTGACTAACCGATTCCTCCTCTTTCATACACATAGTACAAATGTCAGCCAAATTCCACCCTCTACCTAGGAGATGGTCAAGGGTAAGAATTTTATCCAAAAGAGCATTCCAGAAAAAGAAAGAGACTTTATAAGGAATACCCAAAATCCAAATGTTTTTAGGGGGAAAGAATACTCACGTGTGGTTCACAAACTCTAAATACAAAGATTTAGATGTAAATTTGCCTTATTGATAACCCACTCCCAAGAATACCGCTTTGTACTATCTGGTTTAAACTCCTCCTAGACACTAAGAAGCCTAATCATCTCATCCACTTCCCAATCAAAAAGATTGCGCCTAAATCGAGGACACCAAACAAGACCCTCAAAATCAAAAGATTAGGCAATAGTCGCCTGACTACTCACCTTTAGTATTGACTTCCAAATACTGCAACCATGCCTAACCTGAACATCATTGGACTCTCACACAGACTTCTCCCCAAATCTAGCCACCACTACACGCCCTTAAAGACTATCTCTCTCATTGCCAAAGCACCTCATCCATTTAGCAATGAGTGCTCAGTTATGATCTTTGACCTTTCTAATCCCCAAACCACCAAACGCCACCGGTCTACAAATGGAGTTCCAATCCACAAGATGAAAATGATGGCTCTCAGGAAAGTCATTGCATAGAAAATTTCTAAATAAAGCCTTCATTTTTTTAGCCACATAAATAGGGATCGTGAACAGAGAGGAGATAAATAGGTATGGACATTAAAGTTGACTTGATTAATGTCAATCTACCACCTTTTGAAAGTAATGAAGCTTTCCACATGTCCAATCTACTAGAAATTCTCTCAATCACCGGGTTCCAAACCACCTTGGACTTGAAATTCGTTCCCAAAGGCATACCAAGATATGAAGAGGGCAGTGTACCAACCTTACAACCTAAAATCCAAGCTAAACTCTCCAAATCCTTGACATCCCCAACTTGGAACATCTCACTCTTAGCTAAATTAATATTTAAACCCGAAACCGCCTCAAAACAAAGGAGGATACATCTCAAATACCCAATTTTCCTAATATCCGCCTCACAAAAGATCATAGTATCGTCTGTAAATTGAAGATGGGACACCGACACACTTCCATCACCCATAGAGAAACCTGAAATGTATCCCATCTCCGCTTTTTTTTATTTATCATTTTGTTTAACACTTCCGAAACCTTGATAAATAAAACAGGAGAAAGGGGGTCCCCTTGTCTTAAACCCCTTGAATTCCAAAAGAAACCGGCGGGAGAACCATTAACAAGAACCGAGAAAGAGGCCAACCTAATACAGAAATGAATCTAACTTCTCCATTTCGCTCCAAAACTCATTCGGAGCAGAATATAATCCAAAAAGTTCCAATTCACACAATCATAAGCTTTCTCCACATCAAGCTTACAAATCACCCCATTTCTACCAGTTACTCTTCTATCCTCAATACATTCATTTGCTATAAGAATATTGTCCAAAATCTGTCTACCCTCAATAAATGTACTTTAAGGCTATGAAATGATATCTTTCATTACCACTTTCAGTCTTAACATCAACACCTTGGAAATAATTTTATAAACACTACTTAGGAGACTGATAGGTCTAAAATCTTAGCATTTTTTTTTCTTAGGGATCAAAATGATGAAAGTATTGTTCAAATGCTCATAAAATTCTTCCGAAAAATAAAACTCGTCAAACACTTTTAGAAAATCCACCTTGATAATGTCCCAACAATATTGGAAGTAGGAAATAGTAAAGCCATCCGGCCCCGACACCTTATCACCTTTTAAACTTTTAATAGCATTTAAAATTTCCTCTTCAGAAAATTGTCTTTCCAAATAACTTTTCTCGTGAGCCGAAATACGAGCAAAATCCATCCCATCAAGAATGGGTCTAATAGGATGCCTCTCCTTAAACAAATTGAAATAATAAGTCTCCACCTCCTTCCTAATCTCCACTTGATTATCAATCCACACCCCATTTACCATGAGCCCATGAATACCATTAATACTTTTACAGTGCGATGCAACCCGATGAAAGAACTTGGTATTCCAGTCACCTTCCTTTAACCAACTGATTCTTGAGTGTTGCCTCCAAAAAGTTTCTTCCCTAAGGGCCAATAATTGATAGTCCTTTCTCAATAAATCCCTTCTACATTTCTCTTCCTTAGAAAGATCTCTCTCCTCTTCCATACGGTCTAAAACATTGATACTTTTAAGACATATTTCCATCTCAGACTTAAAGGAACCTGCCACAGTTTTATTCCAAGCTTTCAACCGAAATTTAAGACTTTTCAATTTTAAAGCAAAAACCCTACTAGCAAACCCCGAGTAAGAGACCCGATTCCATTAATCCTTCACCAACTCCAAAAATTCTGAAGAATGGAACCACATTTCCTCAAACCTAAAAGGAGAAGGGCCCCCATTAAAATGGCCAGCCTCAAGCATAATGGGAGTATGGTTAGAAGTTGGTCTAGTGAGGGCCAATTGAGACCTCCTCGGAAAAATATCCTCCCAATCACTACAATAAAGGAAACGGTCCAATCGACTCATTGATGGGCGATCTTGAAAATTAGACCAAGTATAATTAGCACCTTTCAAAGGACTATCAATCAATCTCCATCTATTGATGAAATTTCCAAAGCAAGCCATTTTGCGGTCCCTAGAGGAAGCACCATTTCTCTCGTGAGAAAACCTGGTTAAGTTGAAATCTCGCCCAGTTCACCACGGTAAATCCCACCTAGCTTTAATGTCATCTAACTCAATCAAGAAGTCATCCACTTCACAATAATTAGCCAGACCATACACACCCGCATAAACCCACTCAACCTCCTCACCCACCACCTTACAATGAATAGACACAGAGTAAGCCCCCATCTCATTATCAATCACCTCCAATTTATTCTCATCCAAAATCATTAAAATACCACCCGATGCACCCCATGAAGGAAGTGCCAACCACGAGGATCCTTGACTATCAAATCATTCATAACCGACATCCTTGTTTCTTGAAGACACACTAGATCAGGACAATATTTAGAAACACATTGACCCACAGTCACTCACTTATCTCTATTACCAAGCCCTCTAACATTCCAAGAAAAGATTTTAAAATCCATAAATTACCTTTTAATCAAACCCTTACCTTTTCTACTCCCCTCACTCAATCCTCCTCCCCCTCTCTCATAATTTATCCCACTCTCCAATCTACGTAACTCACTTCTCAACCTTTTGCACTCCGACTTACAACCAACCTCACCCATTTTGCCAAGACGATTTTCCTCAATCAACTGAAAAAGATTCATTGTTTCCTCCTCTAAGCCCTAAAAAAGACACCCCTAAAAAAGGGCTAAACTCCCTAACTTTCCAAAGCACCCAATCAGAGATACAAGACTCATCTCTATCTTCAATCCCTCTTAATAGAAGTTTAGTATCCCCATCCAAAGACTTAATAGGGGTAACATCCTCTGGCATCTTACCACCACCCATAGAGGAAATAGGCAAATCTGTCTCACTACCGATAACAGCCAAAGGAACCACAAACAAAACATTTTCCCCTTCCACCACTACCTCCTGCTCAGGAACCACAGCCAATTGATTCATTGTAATCCCTACACAAACATTTGGATCCGGACAAAAATCATTTTGATGCACCTTTTGGATAAAATAATTATCTTCAACCAAACATTCCTACAAAGATCAAAAACAGACATAGGGGCAGAAGAATGGAATTTGGAAAACAAAGAAGACTGACCTTGCAGGTGCATATGATCAAGGAGGAATTGCATAATGTCGCTCTTCAGATTATGCACAGGCAAACAACACAGGGCACCATCCTCTTTCACCTTAATCAAATCAACAGGTCCATCGTCCACCACCTGGGGAAGAGCTGGGCAGGCAAGGGTAAAAGAATTAGGTCAGCTACCCTCCATCAACTTGCAATGCCTCACCTTGTGTAACTGATGATCGTGATTGGGCACATGCCAAGCTTCCACGGCCACCAAATCCAAGCGTGAATCACAACAACCAACCACCGGACTATGGTCCAGGTCCCTCTAGGTTGATACCCCCTTATCATTCTGACCAGAAACATTGTCAACCATATCAGCCTCCAAAGGGCTCCCATCATCCACCACATTAGTCTCCAATGGACTCCCATCTTCCACACCAGATTGCATCAATTTCGTATGACAAATCGAATCATCTCCTCCTAGAACGCACACCCCATCTGACTCACCCATGACATCCACCATCATACTCCTCATCTCGACCACAACTCCCATCACCGATTCAGCTCGTCCTGGCACACAAACCCCAACTGGCTTACCCATGACATTCACCATCATACCCCTCGACTTGACCGCATCTCCCATCACCTCCGTGAAAGCAGAGACTTGATCATCATCACCTGAGAGAGAATCATTCACCCTAGAACAACAAGAGAATAAAGCAGTAGTAGTGACATCACCCAACTCAGTAGATCCTCCTAAAGATACCGGACCAGCTTCCAGCTCATCATCCATACCCACTATATTCTGTGACTCCTCCACCAACATGTTGTCATCAGGAAGAGCTGTTGGGGTAGCACTTGCCTCCCCTCTATTGCAAATAGAACTATGGGAAGAAGCCCTAGAATCTGATGAAGAGATACCTAATTCCCAATTCGATTCATGATAAACAAACCCTGGCTGGGTTTGGGTCCCGTCATCAGGGCCACCTCTGGGAGGCCTAAAACAACCCTTCTCATTTACTAACCCAATGGGCCTCTATATGGGGATTGTTACGGCCTTAGAAGCATCTTGTTTATGAGCCACCTCACCCTTTAACGCATAGAGGGTAGAAAAGGGATTTTGGGACCTAACTTTAGTATAGACCCCATCATACTCGCTAGCACGACCTCCTTTGAATTTCGATGATCTCCCTTTACGGGATACCAAATTCCAACCCACCACCGACATATCCTTCACATCCTGAATCATACGATTTGAGTTCCCTATCATCAAACGGTTCGTTTCCCCTCCATGCAAATCCAAAATAACAGTGTCAAGATCACCCCCACACGACACCTTACTGAACACGCCCGACTCATCCATCACTTCCTTACCCTGTCTTCTCCCCCACGTTTTTCCAGAAACATCATCATCCTTCTTACACGCAAACCCGTCAATCACCTCCATACCCCAAGCAGAAACCGTCCCTTTTCCAAATTTCAAACCTGTCGCCGGTACCTCCATATTCACTGGAATTACCTTGTCATTGAATCCATCCATTGTTGCCATCGACCAGTTCCCAATCTGCCCTGTGGAGCTACCAAACTTGGATCTAAATCCCACCGTCTCCGATGACAACTCACCTTTAATTGTAATCCCCACCGGGAATAAGCGACCTTGATACATGACAGAAATCATACGAGGGATACTATTGAGATCACCTTCTTCTACCTCAATCCTCACCCACCGAATCTCTTCACAAGACAAAGTCCGTTTATCCACCGACTTTAGGCCTCCACAAATTTTACCAATCGCACAAAAAATCTCAGATGTCCAGAGATTCAGTGGTAAACCCCAAATATGTAACCACCTATGTTTAGTAAGACAATCATAATGCAATGTAAATTGATCCGGGGTCCATTTATAAAATTCAAATGCATCAAGAGGAATATTAGAACTACCCCACTTGTAAAGAAAAGACTCCATCTCAGTTGACGGACACACGAATAACGCACGATCTATGTCAAACGGAATCCAAGAAATATCCCCACAATTAAGATAAATCTGGGTACCACAGGCAATATCCTCCCAATCAATGCCAGAGTTTATATGAGAACAAACTACTACCCGAGACCACACCTCCTCGCTAGAATCAAAACCATCTCTAGATATGTGAATCGTCTAATCTCGATCACGCTGCACAACTTCTACCTTTCCGGAAGCACTTTCCGCCTTGTGGCCCTCCAGACCATCCACTGGACACCCTTTAGATAGCTTAGGGAAAGATTACCCACCCAGATATGGTAGTTGTAAGGGACTAGAATTCCCTCCAAAATCGCGACGAAGGATATGGACAACATTAGCCCACCCAAATGCAACTGGACCACTGGGAATAATCACCACAAACTCTTTGCCATTTCTATGCATTTCAAAAATCTTCAAAAAGGGACCTAAGTTATTTGATCTACCTTTAATAACTAAAAGTCTGTTGCCATCATCTTTAGAACGTATTATGCCCCCAGTGTCCAATTCCTGGCAAGCTTGATCAAAGACCTCACAGAACCAAGGTATGAAACAAGCTTTGAAACGGATGAACCTTGCAAAGGATTTACACCGTTCAGTGATGCGTAAACATTGGCTATTTCCAACATACTCCAACCTAAAATCAAATGATTTACGTTGGAGAAGAGAAGGGGAAGGAGAAGTCGTGGATAGGAGAGAGAAAGGGCAAGAGAGAGGGGTATTGGTCTATGACCACTTTGGGAATACCCAATTAGCAAACTTTTCTTTGATTAATTCAATGCCTTGATTACATGACTGGGGTGCCTTCTTATAGGCTTACAAGTCATGCAAATTATATACTTTTGAACTTCAGCAACTAACTAAAATCAACTAACTTGCTAGCCAAGTTTTACTAAATACTAAAACTTACTAAATACTAAACTTGCCTATATTTAAACTACCCAAAATTAGGAGAAAGAGTTGTAATTCGTATTCTGAGTCCAAAGGAAGGAGAAGAAGAAGGAAAAAAGAAAGAAAGAAGAGAATTTGGAGAAATTGTATAAGCATATTCAGTTGGATTCCTATAAGTGAGAAAACAAGAAGAAAAAGAGGAGAAAAGGGAAGAACAAGAGAGAAAATAAGAAGAAAATAATACGATGTGTTTTGTGATGAATTGTGTATGTTAGAGAAGTTCTCTACATACTAGAGTATTTATTCATGAGCTCTTATACACTAATATTCTGATCTACATACATAGATACATTATGACAGAAATACCCTTAGCATACACATATGCCTATGCTCCCCCTCAAGCTGGAGAATAGATATTGATTATTCCCAACTTTGCCCACAAGATATAGAAAGTGTGCCATAGTCCCTTAGCAAAGATATCAACTAGTTGATCATGAGTGTGAATGAAGGGGGTACAGATGTTTCTTTTCTTAATATAGTCTTTAATAAAGTGACGATCAACCTCCACATGTATAGTACGATCATGTTGCATAGGATCATGTGCAATGCTAATTGCAGCTTTGTTGTCACAGTAGAGACTCATGGATCCCTTTATCGGAAATCTCACTTTGAATAACAACATTTTTAACCATAATGATTCACAAATCCCATGAGCCATGGATCTAAATTTTGCCTCAACACTTGATTGGGTTACTATAGATTGTTTCTTATTTCGCCAAGTGACCAAGTTACCTCTAACAAATGAATAATAACCGGATGTAGACCGGCGGTCAATAAGAGACCCTGCCCAATCAACATCAGTGTAAACCTCAACATGATGGTGTCCATATCTCTTAGACAAGAGACCCATTCTTGGACAACCCTTTAAATATCTGAGAATTTGATATGCTACCTCCATGTGGTCTTGAGTTGGTGCATGCATGAACTGACTAACCACACCAATTGCATAAGTAATGTCTGGGCGTGTAAGAGATAGGTAAATGAGGCGCCCCACCAATCTCTGAAATCGCCCAACATCAAGAAGCTACTCACTATCATCCTCTTTTAGGTGATGATTCATCTCAATGGGTGTAGCAAAAGGTTTGCAACCTTCCGTACCAGAGTCCCTTAATACATTCAACACGTACTTCTTCTGAGAAAAGAAGATGCCTTGTTTGGCTTTGGCAATTTCAATCCCAAGAAAGCATTTTAGAGAGCCAAGGTCCTTAATTTCGAATTCTTATGCTAGACTTCATTTCAACCGTGCCACTTCAACCCCATCATTACTCGTGACAACAATGTCATCCATATATACTATCAATGCTGTTATCTTGGGACTCTGTCTTCTAAATTCTATTAAACAGGGTGTGATCGGCCTGAGTTTACTTTTATCCTAACTTTAACATGACATATCTAAATCTCTCAAACTATGCACATGGGGATTGCTTCAAGCCATACAAGGCTTTCTTCGACTTATAGGCTTTCCCTTCAGCATTCGGTAGACGGAAATCTGGTGGAGTAGTCATATAGACCTCCTCCTCTAAGTCACCATGTAGGAAGACATTCTTTACATCAAATGGAAAGAGTGACCAATTTTGATTCGCTGCCAGAGAAATAAGCACCCTCACTGAATTCATTTTGGCCATTGGGGCAAATGTTTCTAGATAGTTTATGCCAAATGTTTAGGCATGCTTTATATCTCTTCACAGATCCATCCGGCTTATACTTGACTGTAACACCCACTTACATCCCACCAGTTTTTTTCCTCTGGGAAGATCAACCAACTCCCACGTGTTGTTTTTTTCCAATGCCTTCATTTCCTCAACCATTGCATTCTTCCATTCTGGTTATGCTAAGGCTTCAGGTACAGTGTAAGGAATAACAACAAAATACAAGGTCACAAAGAAACTACGAAAATAGAGCGATGAAGAGTCATAGGACACAAAATTTAACATAGGGTGTTGAGTACAAGTCCTAACACCCTTTCTATTAGCAATAGGCAAGTCCAAATCATTAAGAATTGGAGAAGGAAAAGAAGGATTATTACCTTGCTTAGGAACTGGCTCAAAAGTTGACTCCTGGAGTGGGTCATTAGAATTCAGGTCATGGGTTCTTCCTACATCCTCTTGTGCTCCATGTTTCTTTCTTTGCGTATATACTTATAACTTCCCCTTGTTACCAATACTACTTTTGCCATCGAACTGCTATGATGGAACTGGGACAGGAATAGGGATAACAAGTAGAGTAGTATTGTCCAACTCTGCATTGACCAATGGCTCCCCTTGAAGAGATGTCCCATGCAAAGAAAAGAAAGGAATAAACTCAAACAATGTCACATCACAAGAAACAAAGTAGCGACGAGTAGGTGGATGAAAACATTTATACCCTTTCTGATTCACCCCATAGCCTAAAAAACACATTTAACTGCCTTTGGGTCTAATTTGGTTCGATCGGATTTGGGTATATGGACGTAACAAATACATCCAAATGTCTTGGGTGGTAAGGGGAACAAGGATGGGCCGGGATATAAGATTTCAACTAGGGACTTGTGAGCAAGAGCACGGGAAGGCATCTGATTAATCAAGTAGCTGTTTGAATGACCTTAGACCAAAAAATTCGTGACACATTCATGGTAAACATGATTGCACAGACAATCTTCAGTAAGTGTCTATGCTTGTGTTCAGCTATCTCATTTTGTTTAGGGGTACTTGGGCAGATAGTCTGGTGAATGATGGTAGATGTATAAAGAAAAAGGGAAATTTTCTGAAAGAGGTATTCTCCACTATTGTTTGACCTTTAAACTCGAAGTTTGGTGTTAAATTGATTAGTAACCATACTATGAAAGGATTTAAAAGCTACACAAACATCACTCTTATTCTTCAACAGATAAACCCTAGTAGCACAAGAGCAATCATCTATAAATGTCACAAAATATCGAAAACCAAATAAAGAGTTTGTAGGGGAGGTTCCCCACACATCAGAGTGCACAAGAGAAAATGGAATAGACTTTTTGTTATTATTACAAAGAGGGTAAACAGACTCACAATGCTTGACCAACTGGCATGGCTCACAAAAGAAATTAGACTTAGAATAAGAAAATTGAAGAAACATTTTCTTCAACACAAAAAAAAAAAAAAAAAAAAAAAAAAAAAACCCAAACGGCAAAGCCAAGTAAAAAACAAATTTGA
>JAOXJP010235309.1:0-10032 GCA_025762735.1 Platanus orientalis | reverse complement strand
GGTGGTGCACAAGTCCTAAAAATGGTACAAAGTTATGTACGTGGGGCCTTGTAGTGCAGAACTTAATTATTCTGTACGATGTTTTGCACATGTTGGCTTGTAGTGCTCAAATCCTTTAAGTGACCCAAAGTTATGCACATTTGTTATTATGGTACACAACTCCTTAACATGATTCAAAGTTACACAGAGGTGGGGAGATGATGTACAACTCTGAAATAATGAACGAATTTTCACAATCATGAGCTTGTGATACACACCACCTCAATATGGTACCCAGTTACTCCCATTTGGGTCTGTTGCAAAACTCCTTTAAATGGCACAAAATTACCCACGACGGAGCTTATGGCTCACAATAACCACAAATGGTGCGAAGTTATGTACGAGTGCACTTTTGGTTCATAACTTAAAAAAACTATCCAAAGTTGTGCACGTGTGGGTTTGTGATGTAAAATTCCTAAACTAGGTACAAAATTATGAAAAAGTGTGCTAGTGGAGTACAACTCCTAAAGATGGTACAAAGTTATCCACGATGGTGCTTGTGGTGCACAACTTAAAAAATCGGTATAAAGTTTTGCACGTGTTGGCTTGTAATGCAAAATTGCTTCAAATGACCCGTAGTTATGATTGTTTTGGGCTCATGGCATAGAACTCCTAAAACTAGTACAAATTTACGCACAAGTGGGGAGTTGGTGCAGAAATCTAAATAAGTTCACAGTTATCTATGAGTAGGCTTGTGGTGCACAACACTTAAATAAGGTACAAAGTTTCACCTGTTGGGGTTTGGTGCATAACTGCTATATATGGTACGAAATTACACATGTGTGGACTTTTGGTGCACAACTCCAAAAAATGGTCTAAAGTTGTGCACATGAGGGATTGTGATTTATAACATCTAATGTAGGTACAAAGTTACTAAAAAGTGTGCTTGAGATACATTTGTCCTAAAAATGTTACAAAGTTATGCACATGGGGCCTAGTAGTGCCCAACTTAATTATTTCGTACGAAGTTATGCACCTGTTGGCTTATAGTGCACCAATCCTTAAGTGACCCAAAGTTATGCATGTTTGTGATTATGGTGCACAACTTTGATTCAAAGTTACACAGAGGCAAATAGATGATGCACAACTCAAAAATAAGGAACGAATTTTCGCAAGCCGGAGCTTGTGATGCAAGACATCTAAATAAGCTACCAAGTTACACCCGTTGGGGTTTGTTGCAACACTCCTACAAATGGCATAAAATTGTTCACAAGGAAGAGCGCACAACAACCATAAATGGTACGAAGTTAAGTACGAGTGCACATTTGGTGCACAACTCTGAAAAACTGTGCAAAGTTGTGCACGTGTCGGTTTGTGATGTATAATTCCTAAATTAGGTACAAAATTCTGAAAAAGTGTGCTAGTGGAGCACAACTCCAAAAGATGGTAAAAAGTTATCCACGATAGTCCTTGTGGTGCACAACTTCAAAAATCAGAACAAAGTTTTGCACATGTTGGCTTGTAATGCACAATTGCTTCAAATGACCAAAAGTAATGCAAGTTTTGGGCTCGTGGCAGAGAATTCCTAAAACTGGTACGAATGTACACGCAAGTGGGGAGTTAGTGCAGAAATCATAAATAAGTTACACAGTTATGTATGAGTAGGCTTGTGGTGCACAACACTTAAATAAGGTACAAAGTTCTGCGCATTAGGGTTTGGTGCATAATGGCTATATATGGTACGAAATTACACGAGTGTGGACTTTTGGTGCACAACTCCGAAAAATGGTCCAAAGTTGTGCACGTGAGGGATTATGATTTACAACATCTAATCTATGTACAAAGTTACAAAAAAGTGTGTTTGGGATGCATGTGTCCTAAAAATGGTACAAAGTTATGAACGTGGGGCCTTGTAGTGCACAACTTAATTATTTCGTACGAACTTATGCACCTGTTGGCTTATAGTGCACCAATCCTTAAGTGACCCAAAGTTATGCATGGTTGTGATTATGGTGCACAACTCTGATTCAAAGTTACATAGAGGCGAAGAGATAAGGCACAACTCTGGAAGTAGGAATGAATTTTCGCAAGCCTGAGCTTGTGATGCACAACATCTAAATATGGTACCAAGTTACGCCCGTTGGGGTTTATTGCAAAACTCCTACAAATGGCGCAAAATTATGCATGAGGTGGAGCGCACAACAACCACAAATGGTACAAAGTTACGTACGAGTGCACATTTGGTGCACAACTCTAAAAAACTGTCCAAAGTTGTGCATATGTGGGCTGGTGATGTAGAATTCCTAAACTAGGTACAAAATTTTGAGTAAGTGTGCTAGTGGAGCACAACTCCTAAAGATGGTAAAAAGTTATCCACGATAGTGCTTGTGGTGCACAACTTCCAAAATCAGTACAAAGTTTAGCCCGTGTTGGCTTGTAATGCACAATTGCTTCAAATGACCCAAAGTAATGCATGTTTTGGGCTTATGGCACAAAACTCCTTAAACTGGTACAAATTTACTCGCCAGTGGAGAGATGGTCCATAAATATGAAATAAGTTATGCAGTTATGTATGAGTAGGCTTACGGTGCACAACACTTAAATAAGGTACAAAGTTTTGCCCGTGGGGGTTTGGTGCATAATTGCTATACATGGTACGAAATTACACACGTGTGGACTTTTGGTGCACAACTCCAAAAAATGGTCCAATGTTGTGCACATGAGGGATTGTGATTTACAACATCTAATCTAGGTACAAAGTTACGAAAAAGTGTGCTTGTGGTGCACAAATCCTAGAAATGGTACAAAGTTACAGACATGGGGCCTTGTGGTGCACAACTTAATTATTTCGTACAAAGTTATGCACATGTTGGCTTGTGGTGCACAACTCCTTTAAATGACCTAAAGTTATGCACGTTTGTAATTGTAGTGCACAACTCCTAATCATGATTCGAAGTTACACAGAGGCGAGGAGATGATGCACAACTCTGAAATAAGGAACAAATTTTTGTAAGCATGAGCTTCTGATGCATAACACCTAAATATGGTACCAGGTTACACCCATTGGGGTTTGTTGCAAAACTCCTTCAAATGGTATAAAATTATGCACAAGGGAGCATGTGGTGCATGACAACCCCAAATGGAATGAAGTTACATACGAGTGCACATTTGGTGCACAACTCCGAAAAACTGTCCTAAGTTATGCATGTGTGGGTTCGTGATGTAGAATTCCTAAACTAGGTACAAAATTTTTAAAGAGTGTGCTATTGGAGCACAACTCCTAAAGATGGTAAAAAGTTATCCACGATGGTGTTTGTGGTGCACAACTTCAAAAATTGGGACAAAGTCTTGTACGTGTTGTCTTGTAATGCACAATTGCTTCAAATGACCTAAAGTTATGCATGTTTTGGGATCATTGCACAGAACTCCTAAAACTGGTACAAATTTACGTGCAAGTGAGCAAATGGTGCACAAATCTGAAATATGTTACGCGGTTATGTTTGAGTGGGCTTATGGTGCACAAAACTTAAATAAGGTACAAAGTTCTGACCATGGGGTTTGGTGTATAACTGCTATAAATGGTACGAAATTACACACGTGTGGACTTTTGGTGCACAACTCCGAAATATGGTTCAAAGTTTTGCATGTGAGGGACTGTGATTTACAACATCTAATCTAGGTACAAAGTTACAAAAAAGTGTGCTTGAGATGCACGTGTCGTAAAAATGGTTCAAAGTTATGCACATGGGGCCTAGTAGTGCACAACTTAATTATTTCGTACAAAGTTATGCACCTGTTGGCTTATAGTGCACAATCCTTAAGTGACCCAAAGTTATGCATGTTTGTGATTATGGTGCACAACTCTGATTCAAAGTTACACAGAGGCGAAGAGATGATGCACAACTCAAAAATAAGGAACGAATTTTTGCAAGCCTGAGCATGTGATGTAAGACATCCAAATGTGGTACCATGTTACGCCCATTGGGGTTTGTTGCAAAGCTCCTTCAAATGGCACAAAATTATGCACGAGGAAGAGCGCACAACAACCACAAATGGTACGAAGTTAAGTACGAGTGCACATTTGGTGCACAACTCTAAAAAACTGTGCAAAGTTGTGCAGATGTGGGTTTGTGATGTATAATTCCTAAATTAGATACAAAATTCTGAAAAAGTGTCCTAGTGGAGCACAACTCAGAAAGATGGTAAAAAGTTATCGACGATAGTCCTTGTGGTGCACAACTTCAAAAATCAGAACAATGTTTTGCACATGTTGGCTTGTAATGCACAATTGCTTCAAATGAAAAAAAGTAATGCATGTTTTGGGCTCGTGGCAGAGAATTCCTAAAACTGGTACGAATGTACGCGCAAGTGGGGAGTTAGTGCAGAAATCTGAAATAAGTTACACAGTTATGTAAGAGTAGGTTTGTGCTGCACAACACTTTAAATAAGGTACAAAGTTCCACCCGTTATGGTTTGGTGCATAACGGCTATATATGGTACAAAATTACACAAGTGTGGACTTTTGGTGCACAACTCTGAAAAATGTTCCAAAGTTGTGCATGTGAGGGATTATGATTTACAACATCTAATCTGTGTACAAAGTTACGAAAAAGTGTGTTTGAGATGCATGTGTCCTAAAAATGGTACAAAGTTATGAACGTGGGGCCTTGTAGTGTACAACTTAATTATTTCGTACGAACATATGCACCTGTTGGCTTGTAGTGCACCAATCCTTAAGTGACCCAAAGTTATGCATGTTTGTGATTATGGTGCACAACTCTGATTCAAAGTTACATAGAGGCGAAGAGATAAGGCACAACTCTGAAATAAGGAATGAATTTTCGTAAGCCTAAGCTTGTGATGCACAACATCTAAATATGGTACCAAGTTATGCCCATTGGGGTTTGTTGCAAAACTCCTACAAATGGCACAAAATTATGCACGAGGTAGAGCGCACAACAACCAAAAATGGTACAAAGTTACGTACGAGTGCACATTTGGTGCACAACTCTAACAAACTATCCAAAGTTGTGCACGTGTGGGTTTGTGACGTAGAATTTCTAAACTAGGTACAAAATTTTGAGAAAGTGTGCTAGTGGAGCACAACTCCTAAAGATGGTAAAAAGTTATCCACAATAGAGCTTGTGGTGCACAACTTCCAAAATCGGTTCAAAGTTTGGCTCGTGTTGGCTTGTAATGCATAATTGCTTCAAATGACCCAAAGTAATGCATGTTTTTGGCTCATGGCACAAAACTCCTTAAACTGGTACAAATTTACTCGCCAGTGGGGAGACGGTCCACAAATATGAAATAAGTTACGCAGTTATGTATGAGTAGGCTTATGGTGCACAACACTTAAATAAGGTACAAAGTTCTACCCATGGGGGTTTGGGGCATAGCTGCTATAAATGTTACAAAATTACACGTGTGGACTTTTGGTGCACTACTCCGAAAAATGGTCCAATGTTGTGCACGTGAGGGATTGTGATTTACAACATCTAATCTAGGTACAAAGTTATGAAAAAAGTGTGCTTGTGGTGCACAAATCCTAAAAATGGTACAAAGTTACATACATGGGGCCTTGTGGTGCACTACTTAATTATTTCGTACAAAGTTATGCACATGTAGACTTGTGGTGCACAACTCCTTTAAATGACCTGAAGTTATACATGTTTGTTATTCTAGTGCACAACTCCTAAACATGATTCGAAGTGACACAGAGGCGAGGAGATGATGAACAACTCTGAAATTAGGAACAAATTTTCGCAAGCATGAGCTTCTGATGCATAACACCTAAATATGGTACTAGGTTACGCCCATTGGGGTTTGTTGTAAAACTCCTTCAAATGGTACAAAATTATGCACAAAGGAGCTTGTGGTGCACGACAACCACAAATGGTATGAAGTTACATACGAGTGCACAATTGGTGCACAACTCCGAAAAACTGTCCAAAGTTGTGCATGTGTGGGTTTGTGATGTAGAATTCCTAAACTAGGTACAAAATTTTTAAAAAGTGTGCTATTGGAGCACAACTCCGAAAGATGGTAAAAAGTTATCCACGATGGTGCTTGTGGTGCACAACTTAAAAAATCGGGACAAAGTCTTGTACGTGTTGGTTTGTAATGCACAATTGCTTCAAATGACCTAAAGTTATGTATGTTTTGGGATCATGGCACAGAACTCCTAAACTTGGTACAAATTTATGTGCAAGTGGGCAGATGGTGCACAAATCTGAAATATGTTACGCGGTTATGTTTGAATGGGCTTGTGGTGCACAACACTTAAATAAGGGACAAAGTTCCGACCGTGGGGGTTTGGTGCATAACTGCTATAAATGGTATGAAATTACACACGTGTGGACTTTTGGTGCACAACTCCGAAATATGGTTCAAAGTTGTGCATGTTACGGACTGTGATTTACAACATCTAATCTAGGTACAAAGTTACGAAAAAGTGTGCTTGTAGTGCACAACTTAATTATTTCATACCAGGTTATGCACATGTTGGCTTGTGGTGCACAAATCCTTTAAATGACCCAAAGTTATGCATGCTTGTGATTGTGGTGCACAACTCTGATTCAAAGTTAGACAGAGGCGGGGAGATAAGGCACAACTCTAAAATAAGGAACGAATTTTTGCAAGAATGAGCTTGTGATGCACAACACCTAAATATGTTACAAGGTTACGTCCATTGGGGTTTGTTAGAAAACTCGTTTAAATGGCACAAAATTATGCACAAGGGTGCTTGTGGTGCACGACAACCACAAAAGGTACGTAGTTATGTACTAGTGCACTTTCGGTGCACAACTCCAAAAAACTATCCAAAGTTGTGCATGTGTGGGTTTTTGATGTAGAATTCCTATACTAGGTTCAAAGTTTTGAAAAAGTGTGCTAGTGGAGCATAACTCCAAATGATGGTACAAAGTTATCCACGATGGTGGTTGTGGTGGACAACTGAAAAAATCGGTACAAAGTTTCGCACATGTTGGCTTGTAATGCACAAGCACAATTTGCATCAACTAACCACAAGTTATGCATATTTGGGTTCGTTGCGCAAAACTCATAAAACTGGTACAAATTTATGCACAAGTAGGGGGAGGGTGCACAAATTTGAAATAAGTTATGCAGTTATATACGAGTAGGCTTGTGGTGCACAACACTTAAAAAAGGTACATAGTTTTGCCTGTGGGGGTTTGATGCATAACTGTTATAATTGGTACGAAATTACGCACTTGTGGAATTTTGGTGCACAACTCCGAAAAATGGTCCAAAATTGGGCACATGATGGATTGTGATTTACAACATCTAATCTATGTATAAAGTTACGAGAAAGTATGCTTTTGGTGCACAAGTCCTAAAAGTGGTATAAAGTTATGCAGGTGGGGCCTTATAGTGCATAAGTTAATTATTTCGTACAAAGTTATGCACGTGTTGGCTAGTAGTGCTCAAATCATTTAAATGACCCACAGTTATGCACGTTTGTTAATATGGTGCATAACTCCTTAACATGATTCAAAGTTATGCAGAGGCGGGGAGATGATGCACAACTTTGAAATAAGGAATGAATTTTCCCAAGCATGAGCTTGTGATGCACACCACCTAAATATGGTACCAGGTAACTCCCATTGGGCTTTGTTCCAAAACTCCTTTAACTGGCACCAACTTTCGCACAAGGGAGCTTGTGGCGCACAACAAGCACAAAAGGTACAAAGTAATGTATGAGTGCACTTTAGGTGCGTAACTCCAAACAACTGTCCAAAGTTGCGCACGTGTGGGATTGTGATGTAGAATTCCTAAACTAGGTACGAAATTCTAAAAAAGTGTGCTAGTGGAGCACAACTCCTAAAGATGGTACAAAGTTATCCACGATGGTGCTTATGGTGCACAACTTCTAAAATTGGTACAAAGTTTTGCACGTGTTGGCTCGTAATGCCCAATTGCATAAAATGACCCAAGGTTGTGCTTGTTTTGGGTTCATGGAGTAGAACTCCTGAAACTGGTACAAATTTAAGTGTAAATGGGGACATGGTGCACAAATCTGAAAAAAGTTGCACAATTATGTATGAGTAGGCTTATGGTGCACAACACTTAAATATGGTACAAAGTTGCGCCCGTTGGGGTTTGGGGCGTAACTGCTATAAATGGTACAAAATTACACACGTGTTGACTTTTGGTGCACAACTCTACAAAAAGGTCCAAAGTTGTGCACGTGAGGGATTATGATTTACAAAATCTAATCTATCTACAAAGTTGCAAAAAAGTGTGCTTGTGGTGCATTAGTCCTAAAAAGGTTACAAAGTTATGCACGTGGGGCCTTATAGTGCACAACTTAATTATTTCATACGAAGTTATGCACCTGTTGGCTTGTAGTGCACAAATATTTTAAGTGACCCAAAGTTATGCACATTTGGGATTATGGTGCATAACTCTGATTCAAAGTTCTACAGAGGCGAAGAGATGATGCACAACTCTGCTGTGAGGAATCCACATGATGATCAAAACATGCCCCGCATGATTCCAAGTTCTAACAAAAGTCAGCAATCGTAAATTAATCCTCCAAAAATCATCTCAAGTAAGTTACTTCCTCAATGTATTCCTATTTCAAATCCTAGAGGAGGGAGAAATAATGAGCAACTTGAGAAAGTAGTTTCCACTGTTTCTTTGAATGGTGGGGGAAGTAATCAACCCAAGAATGATTCATCATGACCAGACTGCTGACTTGGAACATCAGAGGATGAAACACTCTTAATAAACAGAAGGAGGTGAATTATTTACTTAGGGCTCATGACCCAAGTACGTGTATTCTTGTTGAAACTAAAGTTAAACTAAAAATGAGAGATGAAACCATCAAAAAAAAATTTGGGGATTGGAAACTTATTGATAATTACTCTCATCATGCGAAGGGAAGAATATGGGTTTTGTACAGAGAAGATAGGATGAAAGTAAATATCATAAAAGTACAGACCAAATGATTATTATGCTCATAGACGAAGTACAAAAAAAGAATACATTTTTATGTATGGTTGTCTATGCTATGAATTCCTAATCTCAAAGAGAAACCTTATGAGCAGATCTTGAAGATGTGGGAATTACTTGTGCTTAGCCATGGATAGTTGTGGGGAACTTCAATTGCATTCAATATGCTCATGAAAAAATTGGAGGAGAACCACTTGATTTCACTACAATGTCAGAATTCAATAACTGTATAATGGAAGCTGAACTCCAAGACCTGAAATGGTGGGGCCAAAAATTCACCTAGTGGAACAAACAGGATGGAGCAGGAAAAATAGAATGCAAATTGGACAGGGTTTTAATCAATGGAGACTGGCTTACAAAGTTTCCTTTATCGGAAGCTAATTTCCTTCTCCCAAGGATTTCGGACCACTCCCCCAACCTAGTAACTTTTAGAGCTGAGACTCAGGGCAAGCCTAAACCTTTGAGATTCTTTGACATGTGGATTGAGTGTGAAGAATTTCTTAGTGTGGTAGAAGAGGGATGGAATTTTCATGTGTAGGGGGATCCATTATTCAGAGTGGCCAAGAAACTAAAATTGGTGAAAAGCAAGTTGAAATAATGGAATAGAGATACCTTTGGTTTAATTGACCAACGGGTTAAAATATTACAACAAGATATGTTTCGTGTACAAGAAGCCAGAAGATCCAACAATGCTGACCTTTCTCTAGCAAGACTAGGAAAAGAAGTAACAAAAAATTATACTGATGCTTTGAAACTGGAAGAAAGCATACTAAAACAGAAATCCAAAGTGAAGTGGTTACAATTAGGTGATGGGAACAATGCATTCTTTCATCGGTCTATAGTGATGAGAAGAAATAAAAATCACATATTTCACATTCAAGCAAAAGATGGAACAACTCTTGAAACAGAAGATGGAATCCAAGATGAGGCAGTAAACTATTTTACCAATATATTGGCTCCTTATGATATGGGTGTAGTGAGTCTACATCATGATTGAAACCCCTCCAAAACTCTTGAAGAATCTCAGAAAGAAGCTATGATAAGAGAAGTCACTGATGAGGAAATTAAAGCAGTTAT
>JAOXJP010235308.1:0-10032 GCA_025762735.1 Platanus orientalis | reverse complement strand
TATATACACAGCCCTACTTTACTTTCTCATAAAGGCTAAAAGGGGGATCCTATCCCGATGATCCGAAACCAAAGCTTTTATTTTCTATTGAGTAGTAGTTGTGGAAGTCTTGAATGAGCCCTTGCAAAGTTGATCATTTGGACCTTTTAATTCATAAATATAGATCTTGGACCCATGAATGGGGATATTCGCAAAAATCAAAGAAAAAGAAAGTGACTTGGACAAAAAGAAAGGAAGTGACTTAGACAAATCTTGTTTGTCGACAATATTGGACCAATCGATTGAATATTGATTAATATGTAATTAATGGAACATTACTTAAAAATAGTTCTTCTGTTTAGAAATGAAATTCTTCAAATGATCCTAGAAATTCTTGTTCACATTGGATCACTTATATCTATATGCATCAGGATCCTGAATTGGAAAACTTGTTGTCTCATGCCATAAATAAACCCGAATCTTTTTCTATAATGGTACAGAACAATAGTATCATTGGAGTAGATACACAAATCACTTTAAGTACAAGAAGCCGAGTAAGTTGATTGATCTGAACCCTAGATAGTGAGATGTTATTGACTATAAACTTGTATTGGCTTATTTACATAGAGGGATGGAAACAAATTGCAGAAAATCAAACAATTATACAATATCTGCCTTTTGTAATCCGTTACGGTTATTTAGCTACTATATTCACAGAGGCAATAACCATAAATGCACTAGAACAATTGGGAAATATTCAAGGACCTAAAAGAACCAGGGTGAGAATTTGAGTTTTGTTGTTCACAAAGCTAGAATGCTTACAAGGTGTTGAGAGTTCAAAAGTGGTATGCAAATGAGGGTCTTTTCCTTTTCATAGGCCTCCAAAGCTCCCTCTATAGCTTAGGATCATGCTAAGTGGCATCAATGGTTAGGGCTCTCTAGGCCCTTCCACCTTTTATTTAGAATGCTCTAGACATCCCCTATATTTTTAGGGTCTCTAGGCCCTTTTCCCTTTCTCTAGAGCCTTCCGGAATAATCTGGACTCATCTATGTATAATTGCTTAAAAGATTATGTATAGGGCACAAAATGCTCTGGTGAGGGTTTCTCAAGCCTTGTGCTGTGACAATGAGCTCCAGCATAGTGATATCTTGCTACGTGGTTTGATCTGCATTACCAATCTGGCCCCTAGAAGTCTTAGAGCAATGTTTAAAGAGCCCTTGCACAAGAGCACTCACCGTTGGATCCCAATGACTTCACACTTGCGCAAGATGGAATGTCATTAAAAACAGGGTAGATGTGATTTATTGAGCAAAGATCTGCTGTGTCAAATTTTGCTGTAGTTTTTTTGGTAGCATGACCTAAATATGTTGTACTATTTCCTTTGGCATCTACTATAGATGATCATATGCCTAAATGTACAATCTCTCATAGACACCAGAGTTCAGGATGTATCTTTGCCCCCTCACAGGTGGTGTGGCTCCATGCACTTTTTGTGTGGGGACCAAACCTCCCTGCGAGGAGGCAAACGGTACATCCTGGACAGAACATCCTTTTGATTTTTTTTTTTTTAAATTTAAAATTTTTGTAACATAGACGCGAGAGAGTTTTCCTCTGATATCCAGTCCCCAAGACACATGACTATTTTAAACAAGGGAAAGGATGTTCTGTCTAGGATTTGGTGTCCAGGACACCAGGGGATGCCATATGGAATAAATGGATGGGAGATGTATTTTTTGAATATGAAATATGCATTTTATTCTCTATGACGTCCCCTAATGTCCTGGACACCATCCTAGACACCAAATCCTGGACAGAACATCCTTTCCCTTTAAATAAATGAGGTTAAGGTTGTAATATAGGCTGGATTGGATCAAAGCCCAAGTTGTGAATTTGAGCGGTTTGGGTAAGTGTGACTTCGGACTGTAGTGAGTTTGGGCCCGAGTATGTTCTTGATTCAGTCTGAAGAACCCATTTGAAGCTCCAAGCTGGATGGCAACTCCTGGACACAATATCTTTTCTGTATATACCATATAATATATGATGTCAAAAATAAAAATCAAATAAATATATCATTATATTATATATTATATTTTGAAAAATGATCTTCGATCAGTATGTGATGTGTACCAAATTGACACATGATATGTTTTTGAATTTGCTGCCTCTTTTTGGTTACTTTTTTATTTTAACGCCTTTTTATGCTTTTAACCCAACACACATCACATGTCAGCCCATGATGTAATCAAATATCAATGCTTTGTTTTTTGGTAAAGGGTCACACCAGTGTTAGTCACAAAAGTTTTGCTCTCCTATATTTTATATTATAATATAGATAAGGATGGCCCGATTGCATCAAATTAATTGTTAAGGTAATCATCCATATGACTGGAGAAAGAAAGGAAAGGGGAAATGTAATATTCAAGACCGTGCGAAGCTGAATGAAATGATCTTTGAAAAAAATAACAATAACCTCTTGGTTCATTTGAAAAAACAAGAATGAAATGATCTTTGAAAATAAACAGTACAATGTGACTAAAATTATAAAACACTTCCGTACAGAGTAACAAGGGAGACAGAGACAATAAACCCTCCAAGGAACATAGAGGACATGAGTAGCAACAAAAATGGATGAGACCCACTAATGGATGAATGGATAAAGTTGAATTTCAATGGAACCTTTTCAATTGAAAACCAAATGACAAGAATGGGAATTATACCATGTAATACAAAATACAAAAATATTACAGCACCAAGTAGAAAAAGACTAGTGTCATCACCACTACAAGCAACAAAGTGAAGCAGCCTTAATGGGACTATGGACAGCATCAGTCCTAAGAATCACAAAAATCATAACTGAATGAGACTCTTTAATTGTAATTCAAGTTTTACAAGAATCCTTAGAGGAATGCCCCATAGAAATAAGACTTTGTATCACAGATTGCAAAAATATATTTTCATATTTCTGATGTATTCAAATTATATAAGTAGGTAAGCTCAAAAATAAAATAGCTAATAAATTAAGTAAGAACGGATGTCAAAGGTGCATCAGTCTATGGATAGGTATACCACCACTTTGGTTACAATAAGCCCCAACAAAGGACGTTGGTCCATGTAATCCACTTTAATATAAATAAAGAGGTTATACACTTACCAAAAAAATGAAAATATCTATCATAATGGTGGAGAGGAGCCCAAATCGTCTACGATTAAACAAATAAAAAAAAGGTGCAGTTATTTGTTGGCTATACTCAATGCACACCACATCATGAAAAATGAGTGGGAGTTTTAAACAACACTCATTTTTACAACGTGGTGTGTGCCGAGTCTGGCCGCCAAATAACTGTACACTTTTTAAGTACAGAGGATCCTTTAGGGGTGCGGAGCTTTGGCTTCTATCTAGCATTATAATATTTATAATTACCATTATAGCAATGTTATTTTTATTATTTTTTTAAAGATTTGATCAATATATAATATTTTTATATTTTTTTTCTTAAAAAAAAAGTAAGTGTAAAACTACATAGCATGAATAACAACAATCCAATGACATTGTCATGAAGAAGCATCCAATGACATTTTTATTTTACTCAATTATATGTAAAATCCTTTTTTATTTTAATATACAATGGATAGGGTAGAAAAAAATAGGTCCTTTGTGACCCTCCCGGCAACCCTTGAGGATTTGGTGTGACCACTTGAGGTCAACCTAAGGTGAGACCAACAAGGGATAGCACAACAGCGCCAGAAAGTGTTAAGTCATTTTTTCAGCACTGCTGTGTCGGCCCCTAATGTCAGTTTCACATTGGGGTCGCACCAAATCCAAGGCGGCAGCAGCTGGCGGATCATGGCCAAAAAAAAAAAAAAAAACATCTCTAAGATATTTTGGTAAATGCATTCAACCTAATTCACAACGTTTATGAGAAATCATGCTTTTAAGAGTGGGGGGCACATATCACTTGTTGACACTGATGTGCCCACCTCGTGACAGGGGCGAGAGGAGCGTTAGATAAGAGGAGCAGATCCAAGCCACCCCTGCCCAGGCTGTGGAAAATCCTGCACATCGGGTATTAGACGTTATGTCTCACTCATTATACAACTTCTTAATGTCATAATAATGTGTGTTTAGGCCCAAAGCAGAGAAGCCGAGAGAGGCCAATGTTGATTGGACAAGGGCTTGTTGTCACGGTTAGATTTTTCTCTCTGTCAAAACTGTGCAGTACCTCAACCATCATTCAGCCAATGTCAGTTTTTTAGCCATTTGAGTCCTTCAACTGACCTATCGATATGTCCCATGAGCACTAATTACTCAACCATTTTGGTGCATTGAAGTGCGCCTCAAACGACCTCGGAATCCTCCACGCTCCGCTTATACGCCCACCGAAGGCCATGACACCTTATCCACGTGTTATTCCTTTTCAAGCAAGACCTCGCCCCCGAGTCTTGCCATACCACCATCATGGCTGTCCAAGGTCAATCCAGAATTTTTTTCAGCACAAGGACAAGGCACACCCGAGCACACTAAGGCAACGGGATAGCCCACTCTGCTTCCCATGAGCTGCCACTGTCGCATAGCGCATACTAGTAGCACCCGTGTAGGTTAACCTTCACCCTCAGGTGAATGCGTAGTGCCGTCCCACTAGGCTCCCAAGCATTGTCCCATGAGAGAACCCAACCCCCCAAGGGAACTCATGGCACCACCTCTGTGCATGCTAAGAGCCCCCCCAACCCATGTTGGGGAATGCCTCGCAGTTTAAGCTCATGCGGGCTAGGAGCATGCCGCTTATGCATAGCCACAATCCGTCGTGCCTACTATGCCTTGGCATGCCTCCAGCCCATGCCAAGGGCTTGGTGCCTTAGGACACCCACCCCTCCTCAAGGTGTATGTTAAGCCTTTCTGGGATTGTCAGAAGGGAACATCACCAGGTATAGAAAATCAGACTGTACCTATTTACGTGAATCCCATCATGCCACATGCTAGGCCACTTATGCCCCATGCCTCGACATGTCCGTGACATCCTCCCCACTTGTCTGGTTGACACCCTCGTCAACACGCCCACAACAAGTACTTGTTTCGGCTTGCACACCTCTCCCTTGCCTCGACCGCTATCGATCAAAGCCCAGTACCACACTGAACTCGGTTAAGATCCTCTGTACACCGCCTACTCCACAACCTACCATGGTCTATCTCAAGCACACCGAGTGCTAACTTCGGCCTGTACACCTCTTCCCCTGCCTCAATCACTCCCGATCATCGCCCAGTACCAAACTGAACTCGGCTTGGAACCACTGTACACCACCTATTCAATGACCAACCCTAGTCTCCAAGACACTCCACATGCCACCCTGTGCAGTCCGTCGCACAGAAACACCACAATGTACACAATCTGTCGTGTATGTGCACGTTCCGTTGTGCACCAAAGTTCATTGAATCTTAGCATCAACGACTTCAAACATCCTCTGAACACGGCTTAGCTAGAGAGCAAACCCAACCCAAGCTCTGCTCTGCCCTAAATATTAGCCTAAACTTCGCCTTACCCCAAGGCATGATCCTCAGACCGCTTCGTGCACCTTGCGCCCAAACGCTTAGCTCTCTCAAACCAAGCTATAACTCAATCCGTCAAGCCAGGGATCTCTCCTCCGAGATCCCCTACCCATGCACCTCTCAAGGTGTGGATCGCAAGCCAACCGTAGTCTGTCGTGGCATGGTACTCCCTTCCACTAGGACTTATCCAATATGAACTCGTCTTCATCATGATTCGTCTACTCTAAACTGCCCTTGATTTTGATTCACAAGCTTTCGTGCAGTCTCATACCTACTACGGCCCCCTGTATGTCCAACCAAGCTGCATCCAACACGGCCAACAACCCTGTTTATTGTTCAAAACCGCCATGCACTATCCGTCATGCACTACCTCCTCCGAGGACTTCCACTCATCTCTGCATATGTCAACGCGACAATCAACCTACACTGACTTGCATTCCATCACCTAGGTCCACTGACCTTTCCATGTCATGGGCTCAGTCCGTCGAGCTCCCTTCATTGTGGCCAACACCCCTACTTTGGTGTTCTAAGCCAAATCATGTATACCTCTGCAGACTGTGCCAATGTAGCCATCAACCCACACTGACTTTTACCAATAAAGCTCTTTGGGTACACCAACCCTTCTCATGCTGGAACTCAGTCAGTCGAGTCCAATGCGTGGCCAACATCCTTTACATGATGGTCGCAACCACCTGTGCCAAGTCACCTTGGTCTTCCATACCTCATCCATGAGGTTTCCACTGATCCTACTCTAATAATGTTTTTCACCCTATGCGGCATACTGACTATCATTTGTATGAACCTTGACACTCAACTGGCCAAGATAACAAAGTTCTCTTCTGAACTCTGCCCACACCAGTACCTGGAATAAATGACCTCAGTCGTGACACACCTACACCTGTCATCGCTTCCTTTGCCTACACTGGCTTAAGTGCTCCCCCACTTAAGCTTGTCACCATACCTCGGTCTCCCTGAACATCAATACTATTCAGTTCAACCATCCTCTTATGTTGCCTCTCCAGTACCTTGACGTCCAATGTCTTCACCTCGAGAAGGCATCCATCGCTACATCCACTTTGCCTTCAATTCGTTGAAGGTCTTCTTTCGTGGCTTGCCATAGTCATACCCAAATCACTGTGTCACCCTAGTACTTCTATCTTCCTTACCTTCACCCTGAGTAAGCACTGTCCATTCCACTTTCAAACTATCACCTGTGTTGCCCTAGTTCCACAACACCCTGCCTTCACCCTGATCCAACACTTCATCCCAATCAATGTGTCACTCCAGTACCTCGACATCCATTGCCTTCGCCCCGAGCTAACACTTAGTCTCTGTTAATGTGCCACTCCAGTACCTCGGCATCCCTTACCTTCACCCCGAGTGAACTAACCAATCAGCTTCCCATATTTGTATCAATGTCTCACTTTAGTACTTGAGCAACCTGCCTTCACCTTGAGTAGACTGACCATCCCGATCCTTATTCCTGCCTCACTGTCTTGCTCTAGTGCCTCGACATCTTGTGTCTTCACCCTGAGCAGACCAACCATTCCTGTCACTATCTCGCTCTAATGCCTCGACATTCTGTGTCTTCACCCTGAGTAGACCAACCAACTCAATCACTGTCTCACTCTAGTGCCTCGACATCCTATGTCTTCACCCTGAACGGACCAACCACTGCAATCCTCATATCTGTGTCCATGCCTCGCTCTAGTACCTCGACGTCCCATGTCTTCACCCTGAGCAGGCTCACCATCTCAATCCTCATAACTGTCACTGTGTCTTGCTCTAGTACCTGAGCACACTTGCCTTCACCCTGAGCAGACTAACTATCCTGATACCTATAACTGTGTCCATGTCTTACTCTAGTACCTCGACGTCCTGTGTCTTCACCCTGAGTAGACCCTGAAAGTCTGTTTGGTGCCACTTCAGTACCTGAGCTTTCATATGCCTTCACCCCAAGTGACCATCCATTTTGATTCTCAATTGGCTTGCCACCATCAAGCCATGCCTTGGCACCATCATGCCTTACCCTATCATGCTACCGTGCACATCTCCTCAAGTCGTCCTGACATAACTCAACACCACATGGTAGCCCTGTTCGTCGGAACTACATAGCACTCTTGACATTCAGCATCACCCACTGATATGCCTTTGAGCCGCTCATCTGAGCCATCAAGACTTTCCTCTGTAAGCTCATCTCCAAATAACCAATGCTTCAATGCTGTCCGTTGCACCGAAGTCTTCCTAAATGTGTTGTCGACATCGTCTCGATCCTGGGCAATTTTCACCACAGACCCCCTACACAGGATAGACATCAAACAGACTTTGTAGCCAACAGCCCTTCTCCGTTACTCGGAACCACAGTATCATCCCCAAATATAACTCATTGCCTTCATATTGTCTATTGCACCAAAGGTCTTGATACCAACTGTATCAGAGACAATCAGTCCGTTGACCACCTCGCTCTAATACCACCTGTATCAGAGTCCACCATAAAGAGCCACATTACTTTGATAACAATTGTATCAAATGCAATATCAGCCAAATGAGCACTAACAACTGCTTTGATACCAACTATATCAGAGGTAACTTTTGAGCTATCCTCACAACTCTGATACCAATTGTTAGGGCCATAATTTTCTCTCTATCAAAACTGCGCGACACCTCAACCATCACCCAGCCAAGGTCAACCTCTTAGCCATCTAAGTCCTTCAATTGACCTATCGACATGCCCCATGAGCATTGACTACTTAGCCACTTTGACGCCCATACTGCGTCATTGAAGTGCACCTCAAACAACCTCGGAGTCCTCCACGCTCCGCCTATACGCCCACCGAAGGCCATGGCACCTTACCCGCACGCCATGTTTTTCCACATAAGATCTTGCCCCCAAGTCTTGCCATGTCACCACCGTTGCTGTCCAAGGCTAAGCCAGGATTTTTCCCAACACAAGGATAAGGCACACCCGAGCACACCAAGGCAACGGGATAGCCCACTTGGCTCCCCATGGGTTGCTACTATCGCATAGCGCATGCTAGTAGCACCCGTGTGGTTTAACCTTCACCCTCAGGTGAATGCGCAGTGCCGCCCCACTAGACTCTCAAGCATTGTTCCATGAGGGGACCCAACCCCCAAGGGAATTCATGGCACCACCCCTGTGCATGCCAAGAGTTGCCCCCAACTCATGTTGGGGAATGCTGTGTAGTTTAAGCTTATGCAGGCTAGGAGCATGCCGCCTATGCATAGCCACAATCCGTTGTGCCCACTATGCCTTGGCATACCTCCATCCCATGCCAAGAGCCTGGGTGCCTTAGGACACCCACTCCTCAAGGTGTGTGTTAAGCCTTTCTGGGATTGCCAGAAGGGAACATCATCGGATATAGAAAATCATACTGTACCTATTTACGAGAATGCCATCATGTCACATGCTAAAACACCTGTGCCCTATGCCTCGACATGTCCATGACATTGTGACCGGCTAATAGCCTCCCTGTTGTCATACGGTGTGCAAAGGATCTTCTCCTCCCGGCCTATGACCTGTCACAGGACCTTAGCTGGTTATGAGTGGCAAGAGAGGATCCGGTCCACGTACGGTGAGGTCTCCTCCCACCTTAGTCTTTTATGTATATAGATAGAGGTAGGATAGGCCAGCACACACGCGTACAAAACAAAATAAAAATGATAGCACTTACAGTGTCAAATGTCAAGTGGATGGTGGTGGTGGTGGCACTTGATGGTGCGTTTAGTTGCTTAAAATGGGTCAATAGAGTATCGTTTTGTCATCGATTCAAAGGTTGAAAAGATCATGGATGATCAAAGGCATACTTTTTTACTTGCTAAGATTCTTAGGAATGAAACTCAAATTTGGAATTGGGAGACAATGGCAAGAAGCTCTCAAGGTTAGGAGGACAAATTACTTCCCTCCCAATATCTAGAGTTGTGAATCACGAGTCAAATGAGCTAGGTAGTATAACCCAGATTCTTAATTACTATAACAAAATTAAAATACTTGGGATCCAGCACTGGAGCTCATCCGACTTTAACATACAGTTGACACATGGCAGTTTTCCATAGAAAAATGTTTCCCTCATTGTAGCACCACGTGTCAGTAGTATGTTCAAAATTGGATGAACTTAGTGTTGCTTTTGCAACAGAGGATCCCAAGTATTTTAAAATTGTTGTAGATGCATAAAATTTACACAAATTGTAAATAAGTGCTCACACCCTTACAAATGTATACAAAAAGTAAAAAAAATAATGTATGGGCCTTACACTCATGAAGTAAGCCCAAATACATAGACAAATCCTGTAAGCACCTAATTTTGGCGCGACTCCCAGTTCCGACGCTTCTCTTCGGGTCAGCAGACGGGCAGAGCAGTCCTCACCTATTTTCTGCAATCCACCAAGAACCAATTGAGCCAACCCCTATCATTTGGTCCAGTCAACATATCTATTATTTTTCTTCCATAAAAAATATATAGCATTTTATTTTTCAGAAAAATATTATTAA
>JAOXJP010235307.1:0-10033 GCA_025762735.1 Platanus orientalis | reverse complement strand
ACCCGCAACCATAACAAAAAAGAAACCAAATGCCATGGTCGTTCTCCTTTTCGCTGGTACACCTGTAAAAGTGTTGAAAGCATTTTCGCACAACGCATCCAAACACGCCCTATATTAATATGCAAATTAAGAAAATCACTAAAAGATTGATTCATATTAAAATAAGTACAAGTGATAATTCAATACCAATGCTTTTTATTTATATATGCAGAACCCAACGCAACACAATGAAAAACAATTTTAGAAGGGTTAATAAATAAGACTCCCTTATGTTTGTATAAGAGACTAGAACTGTTTATGGAATAGGGAAGATAAGACATGAGTTATAAAGTCCACAAGATAGAACTAGAAATACCTAAAAAAGTACTATATAACTGTAATTAATGAACCTAAGATTCAAGAGGCTAAAATATAATTGGGCAACTAGACAATTCGGAAGACGCATTAAGGAGAGATTGGATAGAGGAGCAGGAAACCCAAATTGGAGAGCACAATTTTCTAGTAAAGAATATCCCTTCTAGTGGGTAAGGCTATTACCCAATATGCCTTAAAATAGATCCACCACCCTCAAACAATAGGAAACCTTTCAGTTTTGAATGGATGTGGACCACACATCTAGAATGCAAAGAGGATGTAAGAAAACGTCTGAGATCCTCATCTAGAAACAACAAAACAAATGACATAAAGATAAATTTTCAATGTACGATTCCAAAATGAAGGAAGTGTAATAAGGAGATTTTTGGACATGTATGGTTGCAGATAAAAGGATTACAAGAAAAACTTGAGCAACTAAACAATAGTACCCTGACTGCAGAAATAAAAGGAGAAATCAGGAAGACATCTAAAGAATTAGACCTTGGTTGAAAAGAGAAAGATACCGTGGGCACAAAAAACGAGAGTGAATTAGTTACAATGTGGAGACAAGAATACTAAATTCTTTCATATGTCTACAATTAGCAGAAGAGCAAGGAATAAAATAGAGGTAATAAAAAGAAAACAATGAAAAATGGTTCACTAAGGAGAAAGAAATAAAGAAGTTTTTTGCGGATTGTTATGAACAGTTATTCTCTACTTTGTCTCCAACCACCGATGACATAAAGGCCTCAGAAAATCTCATAGCAAATGAGTTTTTAGAAGAGGTTAAAATGCAAATTGAAGCTCCAATTATCAAGGAAAAAATAAGAGAAATTTTTTTTTAAGTATTAGAAGCCTCAAAGCCCTTGGCCCAAATTGATTTAATGCTGGATTTTATCAGAAATTCTGGGATACAAATTGTTGAAGATATCATCTAGGCATCATTAGATTTTTCTTTTAAAATAATCTAAGCCCTTTGAATGACATTAACCATAAATTTATATCACTTATTGCAAAAAAAAAATCCAATATATGCATATCAATTTAAACCTATAAGCCTTTATAATGTTAATTACAAAATCATTTCTTAAGTAATGATTTGTAGAACAAATCATCTTGCCTAACTTGAGTGCTTTTGTAATGAATAGAAATTTTTTGAATAATACAGTTATGGTGCACGGGATATTAAATTTCATGAGAAAAAACAAAATAGCCCATAACTATATGATAATCAAAATGGACATAAGCAAAGCGTACAATGGAGTTGAATGAAGATATATAGATGTACTAATGGAAAGAATGAGATTCAACAAAAAATAGAGAATATGCGTATCAAAATGTAATATCAAATACAAGCTAATGGGTCTCCTGGTAAGAAAGTACTTCCAACTAGAGGGATTAGACAAGGAGATCCTATATCTCCCTTCTTATTTCTCATATGTGTTAAAGGTCTATTAATTACCTTGCAAGAAAAAGAAAGATGAGGGAACATTTAAGAAATCAAAACCAGGAGAAATGCTTCTTCAATTACTCATCTCCTTTTTTGTAGATGACTGTTATATCTTGAACGAGGTTGATGAAACATGCAACAGGGGATAGACAAATAGGTAAGCCCCTAGGAATATATCAAAAAGCATTAGAGAAACCAACAAATTTAAGTAAATCTGAGATAATTTTCAATAGAAACACTTCCTAAAGCTTGAAAAGTAGAATTAATGAGATCTTGGATATAAAAATGCCCCAAAACCCTAGAAAATACCTAAGCCTCCCATCTATTATTGGAATAAAATCAAACTATTTTCTTATTTAGATGAAAGAGTGACAGGTAAGATTTAAGAATGGAAAGAACAGTTGTTATCTTAAGCATGAAAGAAAATCCTAATCAAATCAGTATCCTTAGTTATTCTAGCATTTGTTATGTCTTGCTTTTTACTCCCAAAAGAATCTGTAATCAAATAGATGCAAAGCAAAGAAGATTCTGGTGGGGTTAGAAATAAGAAGAGAAAAAAAAATCAATTGGTAAACTGGAAAGAAATGAGGAAAAACAAAGCCAAAGGAGGTATGGGCTTTAGAGATTTACACTTATTCAACATAACAATTTTAGTAAAACAGGCTTGAAGAATTATATTAAACCCAAATACCTTATGGGTTAGACTTCTAAAGTCTACTTATTTTCTTAAATGTGATTTCTTAACAGCGAAACTAAGACAAAATAGTTCATGGGCTTACACAAGCATCCTCAAAGATAGGGATCTATAAATAAAAGTATAAGATGGGAGGTGGGTAAAGGCACTAAAATAGATATATGGGAAGACCCGTTGATCCCAAACCTCATAAATTTTAAAATAGAATCACAAAAACCAAAAGAGTGTGCTATTGAAAAAGTCTAAAAAAATTTCAATCAAAATGATAGTGAATGAGATCTCTCCATGATAGGGTAGTTATTGTAGCCACATGAAAAAGATGCAATTAGGAAAATTGCCTCATCTCATAACAGAGAAGAACATCACGATAAATTTGGAAAGTTTATAGTCAAATCAACTTATGTCATTGCAACTAAAGAGGATAACTCAAATTCTACAAATAATGATCTAATTCTCAATAAAATTATTTAGAAAAATATATGGCACTTAGAGGTACAACCAAGAATAAAATTATTCCTGTAAAAAACATGTAAAGAAGCCCTACCAGTTTATCAAGCCCTTATGAAAGGAAATTCTTTATGAACCATTGTATCCTCTATGCAAAGAAAAAGAGAATTCTATTGCTCATTGTTTAGTATACTGCCATAGCATTTTTAACATATGACATGCTTCTAATTTTCCAGTCAAAATTAATAAAAATGAAAAATTATCTTTTATTGAATAGCTAAAAGGTTAGTTGTGTGGTAATTGTCATGATAAATTAGCCACCAAAAAGATAAAACAAAGTGTGTCAATTTTACGCTGGAACATTTGCAAAGCTTGAAATGGTATTATATTTAGCAATGTTCAGCATGATCCTACTAATATCATTCATGCTTTTTGTAGGATAATGATGGAATGGTAGAATCTACAAAGGGAGAAGTTAAGTGACCACATCCAAGCTTCAAGGGAGAAGAACTTAAACGAAAACACAAGTTGGCAACCTCTAGAAGAAGGGTGGATCAAGATCAACGTAGATGCTGTGGTTTCAAAAGAAAATATCCAAATAGGACTACGAGCAGTAACAAGAAATAAGTAGGGACTTATATTGGAATAATGGGAAAGATCATTAATCATCATTAATCACCTGAATAGAAAAGAAAACCTTTGGCCATAGAAAACCAGAAATTTCTTATCTCTGAGTCTAGGCCAAAGTCTTGAGTTCGAATAAAGTGTGATTAATCATATTCCAAAAGCGGCCAACTTTGACGCCCACAACAACTAGCAAACAATTAGATGATGTACCCCCAAGTACGCTTGGTCCTCCATTACTTAATTGAAAGCTATTTCTCGTTACCAAAAAAAAAAAAAAAGGTAGTTCTTAGGTATTTGTTGAGAGAATCTTTTGTTCGTTTTGCAGGTCCTACCTGAAACATTTGGGACTGTTAATTTTGTATGGTTCCCATAAGGATCATTGATTGATGAGTGACGTTTCATATGGGTTAGGATCATTAATCTAACTAGGGTCAGTATTAAATTCTTTTATAATACTAAGCTTACTATTGATTTTATTGTGACTCTATTAGACCAGTGGTTTTCTATCAGAAAATAAAAGAAAGAAAGAAAGAAAGAAAAAAGAAAAAGAAAAAGACCAGTGTTTTCATTATTGACCATTGATTTTTGTGGGGTCATTACAGACATCAAGGGGGCGACCACTGTGGATGATTGGTTTTGTTTGAGTTTTTATCATACCATTGACGATTTTGGTCGTTGTTACGAGTCTTGACTCTTCTTGATCAGACGATTTATTTGGCAGAGGTCACCCTTGGTCGACTTTTACCTGCGCATTCAAACCATGAAAAAAATCTACTAGTTGGTAGATAGGCCTTGTGCCGATAAATCAATACCAAGAAGCAGATATCAGGAAGAGAGCAACAGTAGAAAAGAAACGAATAAATAAATTAAAAAAAACCACAAAAAAGGGATTCAGAGAGAGGGTTAAAGAGGGAGGAGGCCTTATAAGTTTTGAAATTCTTCTTCATCATCTTCTTAATCTATAAACACGTTTCCTATGGTAGAGAGAAAAAGTGATTAATGGAAAACAAAGATGAAGGGTTTGAGCTTGATTGAGGAAGAGTGCAATTGATTTGTAATCCAAATATATCTTAATGGCCACTTAGATTTAAGATCCTCTCTAGACCAACGTCATGTCTGAAAGAAATACAAAATCTAAGAAGATCCCCTTAAAGAATGATTTATGCCAGATATATGATAGTAACGGGTTTGGTTTTTATGTGCGAACATAGAAGACGTTGTGTTGTCATTAAGAAGATTATGTGGGCCTCGCTAAATACCTAGTGTTGTGAAACCCACTCTCCCACCAGTTTGAGGTGGGCCAATTTCCTATTGACTAAAACCTTGCCATCACGTGGAATGCAGCAGCACCTTCCAATAGGGTTCGCCCATGTACAAGTCCAGAAAACTAAACAAAAAGGGCTAACAATAAGATTGTGGTGAAGATTATTAACCCCACCACTTGGTCAGCAGCAGGGGTAAAGTAGCGATGGCAACATTGATGTGGAATTTAGAGTTTTTGGTAAACTAAGGTAAGCTGGAGACTGGCAATCGAAATTATCGTTTGCAAATGCAATTTATAGAAGAGTTGGAACGGTATTATGGTCTATCCAAAGGAGAGGTCGGTGTTTCAAACCTCACGTACAACAATTCTACAACAGACTGGGTTAAGGTCTGCCCCCGCTCCACACAAGTGGTAGTGTAGGGTTGTTGTTGCAGCAGCTGGGCCCGAGTGGCTCTATATAAAAAAATAAAAATAAAAGCAGAGCTTGCGGTTTTAAATTTTTGTTTTGAGGCAAAGTTACTTGTTAATTCCGTGGCGAACTATGATCTATGAGTTTGTCTAGTGTACAGGGGCTATGCAATTTTTAAAGAGGATTGGGAACGTTCCCCTTAACTAACGCTAACCACTGCCCCCTGTCAACCGCCGAAAAAGTGAAACAATCCCCTGTGAGGGGGCATACAATCATCCTAGTGTAGAGTATTTCTATGTTCTATATTTTATTTTGGAAGGGGGGGGGTCATTATGGCTTAGCAAGTCTTTAATTAGCAGCTCCTCCAACCTAGATGGATCTCCCTCCCCTTAGGGAGGGAAGTGGTCCCCACCCTCATAATAAGGGAATCTTCGTGGAAAGAGCATAGAAAGAAGATTGATTAGGATGTTTATGGGTCATAAGATCTTGTGTTAGATTGCATAAGGACCTTATTAGTTATTATTCATCCGGTCGTCTGCCTGTGTCTTTCAAGAGATTTAGAGAATCCCCCATGGGACAACATTTTTTATGTATAATTTTTATTTATAAACAAATAACATGAAGAAATTAAGGTAAAAAATTAAATAAAGATTTGTGTATCCAGCAATAATGAGAAAAACTTATATAGATACTATTAGCTCCATCATGTCTTGGAAATTACAGCTTAAGCAATGATTTCAGCCAGTAACTGTCGAGAGTAACTCCTGCCAATCTCAAATTGACATATGGCAGATGCCTGGTGAGGGTATTTTGGTAATGACACCTGGGAATTAATCTTTTGAATGCTTTCTTGAACACCCTCCTATGTTTTTACCAAATTATCCCTTGTCCAGCATTCTGTTGCATGCTGAGTGGAACTAGGTAGATATCCAAAGGAGATGATTCAGATGATGCTGTCAATGAGCCAAGCTAGTTTGGCTCAACTCGTCATGAGCTAAACTTGTGCCTTGTTTGAAGCTTACGAACTGAGCCCAAGTCTAATTGAACTTGACTAGGTGAGTGAACCTGAGCCAAACTTGCCTCAATGTTAATGAGCCAAACCTGTGCTGAGCACCTCAGGCTCATGATGAACCTGAATCAAGCCTCTGCCTAAACATTGTGTGACAAGCCTAAGCTGATTGGGCAAAGCTTAGCTTGTTGACAGCCCTATATTCAGACTCTCTTTATGAGGGGCCGCACCAAATCCTGAGGAGGTGTTTGTTAGTACTACTTTTATGTAGTGAATGTTGGAATTATGTAAATTCAATCAGTTTGATGATTCGGAATTCATTGCTTATTGAGAAACAAAATTTACCTAAACAATATACACATCAACTACAGCTCCGGAATTAAATTAATGAGAAAGGGAAAAGAAACTACATATATCAAACACAGTGCCAAAACCATTAGAAATTTTTTTTTTTTCTGGATTAAAGAATTACTTTATTGAATAGAAATATTTCAAGTACAATTTCTAACATCATCATCTAAAATATTTCTATCTCGACATGCTATGATTATTTTATTTTTATTCTTATTTTTCATTTTTTGTAACACATTTCAACTTGCCAGGATGGAATGGTTATAATTGGTGCATACGATGATTTAAATCAAAAATACATTGTTCATGGTTTACTATTTATTTATTTATTTTTTATAAGAGATGGTTTACTAATTAAAACTACAAAATGTAATAGACATGGATTCAACGCCATACTATGTAAAAAAATGTGGTGGAATACAGCCATGATCTTTCAAATGGAAAAAAAATTAAGAAAACGAGAGATTGGGGTTCAAACTCTGTGGACAGCAATTCTGCAATGGACTGCATTGAGGTCCGAGATAGTGGAGCGCTACTGATGCAGCAGGGCCCAAGTAGCCCTATAGAAAAATAAAAAGTAACACAGACACAGATAGATAGAAGCGTGGTTGAACTGAACCTTTGCTTGCTCTGAGTTGCCTTTGAAATGTTGTTAGTGAGGAGATGGGAGACATGGGTGCAGAGCACATGCTAATAAAGAATGAGATCTAATATGACCAATTTCTAAATCTAAGAGAAGATTTGGGTGTATGGTAACTTGAAGACTCCCAAGTATAAAAGATCCTGAGGATCGTTTTGGATGGAGATGCTTTAATTATTATAAATTCTTTTGGAGGAGATTCATATTCAATCCAGTGGCCGTTTAAATCTAGTAAGTATCCCAAATCATTTACATGGACCCCATCTCTCTCTCTTTTTAAATTTATTAGAGAGCCCTATTATTGGATGTATTGGTATTTTCCAATGCCTCTTTGCATTCTTAATTATAAGTTCTATTACCCAATTAAAAAAAGGTATCAAACCATGATGTAGTATTGTTGGGGGGAAGGATAACCCAAAGAAAGGCGAGAGAGCAGGCAAGATAGAGCCCACATCCTCACCTTTTCCTTAATAATTTGATCTTCTTGCAACTCCCAAAATAAAAAAGTTTTTAAGTTTTGTCAGAGGAGGATCTAATAACTTTTTCCCAACAATTCTACACAAGTTGAAAGTCAATGAACTAGTAGTCCCTAATAACGGTGACAATAAAGATTCCCAGTGGCAGCTTCACCTCATCCCACATATGACATATCCCCATTCCCTTTTATTTTTTTTTGGGTAGCGGGGAAATTTATTAGAGGGTGGGGGCTCACATACCCCCATTGTCTTTTTTTTTTTTCTTCTTTTCTTGAGTTTTCCTTCTCTTTTTACTTGAAATAAAGGGCTATCATAAAAATTCCAGCAGCTCCACCTTATCCCACATACCTTTATTCTATTTTTGGTAATGGGTGAATTTATAAATTAAAGGGGGTTGGGGTCACATACCCCAATTATATCTTTCTTTCTTTGAGTTTTCTTTCCTTTTTACTTGAAAAAATGGCTATCATCAAGTTAATCCTCACTTGTGGCAATTGTGGTGGTTGGTTAAAATGATCAAAGTTCCCCAAGTTTTAACCCAAGGGACCTCTGCAATGTCAAAATAATAATAATAATAATAATAATAAATAAAGAAATAAGAAAAAATTAGGTGTTTTAAGGAGAAAGAAAAGACCTCTCTCTCTCCCCTTCCGGTTAAGTAAACGTTAGTAGTTGAAGATGACTTTTGAACCTAGGTTTGTGGAATGACACCCATAGTTTGTAATGAGCTCATTCACATTTGCAGCGATTTGTACTTGATAACATAAATCATTTTCTTTTATAGAAAAAGCTAAAATGACTTCATTTCTAATTATGGGTAACAGATCATTATAAATTTGAACGAGTTTATTACTAACCATCACCTCATGGCTACAAATGCCTTGAAAAACTCAAATGAAATGTTTACATTACATGTGGCTGCCAAACAGGCTATAAATATTTCAAAAGTTATAGCAAGATATGTTGCATTTGAACCACTATTTTACACGTTCAAATTAAAAATGGTCTTCCTTTACAATATTCTTTTGAGCAGCTTTTATTCTTATTCCCCTTAACTGTTTGTCGTACGATATTGATCATTTGAATCCAGGTTTTTTTTTTTTTTTAATAATTAAATTACCATATATCTTTTATGAATTTGATAAGAGAATCCTTAGTTAATTTTGCAGGCCCCACCTAAAGGATTTGGGACTGTTAATTTTGGGAGTATGATTGTTTGTGTTGATACATGCCTATGTAGGCGTGCCATTGGTTGACCCATTATGTGTTTTTGAATTTGGTGTCTCTTGTTTTTAACACCTAAACACTATTTTGAATCCCAAACACAATATGTGTCAGCATATAATTCACCATAAACACTAGACACTTTGTCATCACATAACATTTTCTTCTTTTTGTATGCGTCAACCCGTAAGGGCTATTGATTGATATTGATCCATGAGCGATGTTTCACGCGATAGGACCATTGATTTAACTAGGGTCAATATTAAATTGTACTATAAGCTTATTGGTTTTATTGTGACCATAATAGACCAGTGATTTTCAATCAAAAAAAAGAAAAGGAATAAAAAGTAGAGCAGTGATTCCATTGTGGACCATTAATTATTGTGGGGTTATTATAGACATCAAGGGGCGGCCACTGTATCTTACCATTGGTGATTTTTGTTTTTGTTTTGAGTCTTGATCAAAAGATTTATTTGTTAGAGATCATCCTTGGCCAACTCTAATCTGCGCGTTCAAATTGTGGATAGAATCTACTAATTGGTATTAATTAGTAGGTAGGCCTTGTGTACCAAGAAGCAAATATCAGGAGAAGGGAAACAGCAGAAAAGAAATGAAAAAGTAAATAAACACAAAATAAAGAAAAAGAAACGGAAAAAGGATTCGAGAGAGGGTGAAAGAGGCCTTGTTAATTTTAATTTCTTCTACATGTTCTTTCTCTATATACATGTTTCCTATAGTAGAGATAAAAAGAAGTAAATATAAAACAAAGATGAAGGTTTGAGTTTGACAAATGAAGAGTACAATTAATTTGGAAACCAAATATATCTTAGTAGCCAATTAGAATTAGGATTTTGTCTGTACGTCACATTATATCTTAAGTGTAATTATAGACAATTTCTAAGAAGAGCCCTCTTAAAGAGACTTTGCTAAATGTGGAAGTACTGGTGAGGTCTTCAATGCCAAATTAAGAGAGGATTCCCTTCCATTTTTAAATGCAAAAAGAGATTGTGGTATAATTAAGAAGATAATGTGGGTCTAAGGTTGAATCCGAACCCGGCTCAGCACAGTCTGAAATTTGGACAAAAAAG
>JAOXJP010235306.1:0-24035 GCA_025762735.1 Platanus orientalis | reverse complement strand
CATCTCCTCTATCATCATGAACAATATGACGAGTTGGATCCAAATCAACAAGATCGCCTACAAAGGGATGGATTTTTTTCCAACTTTTTCATAATCTTCAATTGTTTAGTCTTCAAGAAAGATCACTTCCCTACTTATTATCACCATTGTGTTAATTGGATCCCATAACCTATACCTAAATTTATCATCTGCATAACCCAAGAAGATACATCGTTTTACTTTGTCATCAAGTTTGGATCGCTCATCTTTGGGTACATGCACAAATTCCCTTTAACCAAATACTCTCAAGTGTCTATAGGAAACATCTTTCTTGGTACATACTCTTTCTACAACATCTCTATTTAAAGTCATTGAAGGAGATAGATTAATCAAATAGTTGTTGTGTGCATTGTTTCATCTTAAAAGGATCTTGACAATTTTTCCTGTGAAAGCATGCACCTGATTCTTTCCACAATAATGCAATTAATCCTTTATGCTAGATCATTGTGTTGTGGGGTCTTGGGAATGATTTTCTCATGTTTAATACCATGACTCTTGTAATTCTCCTTAAATAGACCAATATAGTCATCACCATTGTCTGTTCAGATACACTAAGGATTTTCAGGTTTCTCCTTTAACTATAGCATGAAATTACTTGAAGATATTCTAGAAGCATCATCTATGAAAGTAAACAAAATTAGAAGCACCACCAAGAGTTTTGAATTTTATAAGACCACAAATATCATAATAAACTAAATCCAAAACATTTTCTTTTCTTTGAGATGAGAATTTATGAAATAAAACTCTACATTGTTTAAAGGTAATGGACACAACTATTTAAAAGGCAAACATTTTATGGCAATTAGTTATTTCTTGGAAAGGTTTTGCAAGCCTTTCTCGCTCATGTGACCCAACCTCTTATGCCACAAATTAATAGGAGAATTACCATTCGTCATGTTCACCTCACCCTTGTATAAATGTGTTTATATCATGTACAAGTGTAGGACCTCCTTCCTCTTTCTATACCAAGAGACCATTTAGTAAGCTTCCATTTTCCATATCAATGTGATTTTTGTAGCCTTCTTCATCTAGCTATACTACTGAAATCAAATTCAAACAAAGATCTAAAACATGTCTCACATCCTTGAGAACCAGTCTTCATTTAACATTGGTCTAAATGCTTACATCACCTATCTTTATAATTTTTGAAGTGACACTATTTTCCATCTTCACAAGTCTATAAAGTCACCCGACCCTGACCCTATAAGATGTAAAGAAGTCCTTACGGGAGTGGGGTGGGGTGGGGTGGGATCGAATGGTATGAAGCACCTGTGTTAAAAACACATCTATATCTTGACAAGTGAGACAAAGACATGATTTTTCACAACCGAAAAATATAATAATATCTCTATTTGAAGCAACGGTGGTTGTATCTTTATCACCCTGTTTTTCACCATATTCTTTCTATATCTCTTTCTTAAGTTTTTAGTGTTCATTTTATAGTGACCTAGTTTACCGCAATTGTAACAGTTGATTTTCTTTCTTGACTTAGATCTTCTTCTTGAATTCTCATGGTTATGAGGCTCTCTACTTGTAGACACAAATATTAGGTGTCTACACTACTTTTTACTTTTCCATCGATTTTATGTGACAAGTGCTTCTAGTTGTAGAGGAACCCAAGGATTTTCTTCTTGTCTCCTTAGTTTAAAAACTTTATATTACTTCACTCATGGTACCAACCCCATTTGGAGCGAAGTTGCTAAGAGACATCACTAATGTCTCCCAATTGTCTGATAATGAATTAAATAGTAACAAGGCCTGCAAGTCATCATCCAACACTATTTTCAAAGAGGAGGACCAATTCACAATACTCTGCATTTCATTTAAAAGTTTTGCAATTGAACCACCTCCATTGTACTTTAAATTTACAAGCTTTTGATTCAAGAAAGCTTTGTTACCCACAATCTTTCTTTCATACAACCCCTTTAATTTCTTTCAAAGTGAGTATGCCAAGGTTTCAGTGGAGACATGATGAAAAATACTTTCATCTAACCATTGTCAAATAAACTTGATAGCTTTCCAGTCTAACTTCTTTTTTTTTTTTTTTATAGGTAATTATAGGTGAAGAAGGATTTTAAACCCAGGTCTGTGGTATGACACCCATAGACTTTACCAACTTAGCAAGCGGGCATCTTTAGTAAATGTTAGTGGTTAATTTAGGTGAAGACGAGTTTGAAACCTAGGTTAGTGGTATGACAACTATAGACTTGTGGGTGAATATAAGTCTATACAATATAGTAAATCTTTCATTCTTGACTTCTAAATAAGCTAATTGTTCCCATTTAAACTAATCATCTGACTTATGCTTGCCTTCATGATTTGCACATGAATAATTAGAACTTGTCTTTGATACCACTTATTGGGAAACCACACACCTTTGTCTTCTATGTGCAAACAAAAGACTAACAAATCTAAACATTAATTCACAAGAAAGAAGAAAAAAAATATAGCAACAAGAAACAATAACAAGCACAAAAAACACACCACAATACCAAAAATTTTTAATGTGGAAAACCCTTTTGTGTGAAGGAAAAAACCATGGGACACTAGTCCAGAAATAATTTCACTATTCGTAAAATAGGTGGTGTTACAAGTCTTCTCTAATCACGTTAGTGGACTGTTGGGAAAATTTCTTTCTTCCCTACCTCGACCCAGGTTTGGGTAACCTGGATAATCGAAAAAGGTTCTTTACATGTCTCAATAAAGAGGACTTCTCACAAACCTCAAAGGGGAAGGAATGGAAAATCAAACTTTTTTTGATATAATAGTTGATAGCACAGTACAAATGTCCTACTCAATTCAAGGGAGATGCTTTCCTCTACAAAGTCGTCCCACTTGACACAGAATAAGCTAATGATAGAAACCAAGAAATGAACCAGGTCCAATCCTCTTAAGCCGAATTGTAGACTACTTTAAGTTACTCCAACTCCTAAGATAGATCTACTCTTATTCCTAAGATAGAAAAAAAAACTTCGATGATGATGTTGAGGATGATTTCTTATTCTCTTTCTCACATATTTATAGTGAGACAATCGATAGCACCTTCTTCACATTGTAGGGTGGTTATTTTCTACTTCCCACTCTTTCTCATCGTCATAGCCACATTCTTCATTCTTTATCATGGCAGTAAATGCCCATCGGGGGGTGCATAGTGGCCTTGCTTCACACAAGTAATACCCACATTCATTGCACGTTGGATATCACGACACATGTCTCGACAAAATCAATTCTCCTGCTCTATATCTTTATTGGAAGTATGCCATGTGTCTCCATTTTATGGACAAGTTTTGGACAAAACCCATGTGTCATTCATCTATAGGTAGATTTTTAAGATGGAGCCAACAAATGCCCCATGCATGTGTCTAGTTTATATCTTAACTAGACATGTGTACTCTTCTTCTAATGCTCCAAATCCATCCACCTAATCCTCATTAATTGCCCCAGAGATTCGCGCCCAATTATGTAATTGATTTGACTTGGCTACCCCAACTGCCACATCTTCCAGGATGGAAGATCTTCTATCATTAGCCATTCCCAGGATTTGCTCAACTTCCAATGCCCTTGGGTAGAGGAAGCGGCAGTTCTTTTGTAAGAAACTGAGTCATCTTTATTGTCCATTGGCAATTCTTACTTTTGCGCTTCTTTAAATACCTACCCTAGGCATCGTCTTGTTTTCATCCTTATTTTCAATGATCATATGTCATCCTTTTGCAATAGTGCTGACAAACTACGATTCTCCTAGAGTGTTTTCAAACCTTGTTAAATGGGATTTCCTTGCTCACAAGATTGTTTGATTTTTACTTCTTGCACCATGTTCCCTACTCGGAGCACCACCCCATAGCTGGAGGAGGGTCATTTCATCTTATAGAGGGTTACATGGATCCACCAGATAATCCTGGGTAACTCCTCAAGTTGTGGAGTTCTTATGGATTGGGATGAAGCACCATCTGCAGCTTTAGAGATGGAGTTTCGCTCTACATGTCGTTCATCCTCGTACCCAAGCTGTAATTCTATGAAAGGGCACTCATCAGGAGAAACACACTGACTTGAGCCCCTTCCTTTCCTCTTTCATTCTTAAACAGTCACTCAAGGCGACTCTTACGATGACTTCCAACGAGGTGAAAATACACACCCCATCTGGGTCTCCCTAGTTTGTGACGGCATATAGGTTTAATAGTTTCTGCCGAAGCCTATGTTCTACCCCCGTTCATCATCAGCCTCTTCACCTTACGTTGACTATTGTTAGGCCATTTCCTATCATCTAAGATATGATGTACGGTCTCTATATAAGCCTTTGTATTGTCATCGTTTCATTTATTAGGACATTTTTTCCTAAGACATTATTTGTCTCAATATGAGTCTTTAATTTTTGGCTTACGATAATAAAATTTTATTTGGACATTTTTGCCCACAGATATTTTCTTTTGACATAAGCCTTCGCATTAGACTCTTATTTATTATAGGACATTTTTGTCATTTTATGAGACTTCGTATTCTACTCACAACATTGTAATAGAAGATTTTTGTTCTTAGATGTTTTTCATTTTGATATAGAGATTTATTTGGCTTTAAGTGTTTACCATTGACTCCTTCGGTATTTATAGATCAATATAAGGACCTTGTTGACCTACCATGATCTTTTTAGATAAATGGCCATCCCATGACACTTGATTTCTTTACAAGTGCAGGTAGCGGTATTCTCTCAACCATACTGTCAAACCCATTTCTTATTATGGTTTGGCCAACGTCATGACCCAAGCCAATTTGGTGAGCCATTTTTAGTTCCCAAGGTGCCATGTCATAGTCATTTTTATAAGACTTTGTTGTCGTTGACACCTCAAAGGATAGTATCCCCCTAGCACATGACTTCTCTAACCTGACTCCCTTGCTACTTAGCCTCGAGGCCATATCGTCGAACTAAGAACATAAGGTCTTCCCTTTCCCCTTCGATCTGTGAGGCTCTCCAATTCTAAGTACCTCATCCACATCGATCTTCTAGTTATCATTCATTTGTGGTATCCCTAGTAACGAACCTAACTCTTGTTGGTCCTTTATGAATTGGATTTGTTCACCTTTGTGCATTGCAAGGCACTCGAGTGTTGTTGCATCATTTGGTATTGCATCTCTTGTCATTATCTTCCACCTGCCGACACCTCAATCGAATACCTTTCTACCTCAACGCCGAACTCTTTTAACGTCTGAGTCATGTTCAACATCCCTATCAAGATAAGGCAAGGTCGCTCAATTGTCATACGCCACGTTAACTGTAACTATATCGATGTCTACTAATTTCGAGGCCATAGTGGCTACCTATTTGATTTGAGGGACAATTAGTTTTGGCTTCTGCCACATGGCACATTGGTTGACGTGCTTGCTTGCCTTCCTCCTTGACTTTCTCTTCTGATACCTTTTCGATCACAATTAGATCGATGTTGACTAAACCACTAGAAAGTTTAGTCTCCTTTTTGCCCGTTATGGAACATCAACCGACTGATGTGATTAGTAGTTGGCTTCTTGATGTCATGAGGGCTGGTGTCAAATTCGGTGGCATTATGTCTCTTAGGGGTCTGATCCTCCCTATATACCAACTTGCCACTAAGCCCCTTATTTGCTTGCATCGAGGTTTGTCTAACACTCATCTCAGGTGATCACCTTTTCACCTCACTCTTACAAATTTGACTATATGCTTGCCTAGTGCTTTAACCATCGCTCAATTGGTTCAATTGTTTGAGTTCTTTCACCACGTGATCTTGAGGCAGTAGATTTCACTTGTATAGAGGGTGCTCGTATTTTTCGCCCAAGTCCTTGCGCAGCTAACGGTAAGAGCTATATTGATTCGAGAGATTTCCCTGAGGTGTATAACTCTTAACTCTTATACAATTGGGATTCCTATTGAAGGCCTCCCATACTACTGAAATTTGTATCACCCATCAAGGGGTTACTTAGGCATCCTCCAGAATGTGGGTGCCTCTTGAACCTCCCTTGGTGTGGTAGACTTAGGGCTCAACCGAGTTGGTCTTAGCTTTGAAGAGGTTGTGTTTCGTGTCCAACCAATTCCCAATGAACCTCCTCATATGGGCCTCCCATGGTGATCTTGGCTCATTGATTATCTAAATGAATTGTAGCTTAACTTTGCTCGTTGAGTCCTCTCAAGGTTCTTGGTGTAAAGCCATCAAGTCCTCTTTCTTCGAGCCATCCTCCAGTATTGTGCCTTGGTGTTCTTTCAACCTACTCTTGTTTGAGCATTAGCTAGAAGGTTGTAGTAATTACGTTGGTCAACCTAACGAATGCATCGAGTTTGTTGTCAGGTTCTTAGGGCTTCTCACACCATGTTTTCCCATGAAAGGGATCATTTCTGTTCTCCAAGGTGTTGAAGCTTTCTTCTCCTTGAAGTGATCTCCCACTGTGGTCACTAATCTTTGTGTTGGGAAAAATTCTTTCTTCCCGACCTCGACCTGGATTTGGGTAAACCGAATGATTGGAAAAGGTTCGGTACATGTCTCAACAAAGAGGACTTTTCACAAATCTTAAAAGGGAAGGAATGGAAAATCAACCTTTTTGATATAATAGTTGATAGCACATAACAAATGTTTTGCTCGATTCAAGGGAGATGCTTCCCTCTATAGGGTCATCCCACTTAACACCAAACAAGCTAATGATAGAAACTAAGGAATGAACCAGGTATTATCCTCTCGAACCAAATTACAGACTACTTTAGGTTACTCTTACTCCTAAGATAAACCTACTCTTACTCCTAAGATAGAAAAATAACTTCGATGATAATGTTAAGGATGATTTCTTCATCTCTTTCTTGCCTATTTATAGTGAGTCAATTGATTATAGCGTCTTTTTCACGTTGTAGGGTGGTTATTTCCTACTTCCCACTCTTTCTTGTCACCATAGTTTATGAGAATCGAATCAGATGGTTTGATCCGGTTTAACCAGAACCGGCCAACTATATAGTTTGATGATACATGAAAACAGGATAGTTTAAAAAAACCGGACAAAACCGTCAAAACCACCCGGTTTTTGTTAACCAAGTGATATACCAAATCATCCGGTTTTTAATCTTTTCTAAAAGCAATTAGCATTGATTTACTTTTGGGAAATGTAAACAAGGAATCCTTTCTATTTTGCCATTATCTATTTCTATATCTCTCTTTAATCAAGCAACCTTCACTTTTAAACTTCTTTTACACAAGAAAAAAAATCCTTCAAAATTTACTTCCATCTGAAAAGTTTGTTTTTGGAAAACGTAAGCAACCTTATTATCCTCCTATTGTTCTAAGAGAAAGGATTTTATGCATCCAAATTTATCTATCCTCCGATGTCCCCCACATTAGAGGCTAATACGTGTTTTTTGAATTTGGTGCCTTTATTAATTATGTATTTTTTTCATTTGAATACCTTTTTTATTACAATTTTCACCCTTTACATCCCTTTATATGGTACCTGTTTTTTCATTTTAAAACTATTTTTACAGTTTTAACCCTATACACCCCATCCTTTGTGTGCGGGGACATAGTGAGAATAAATTGGGTATAGGATTCCCCCCTACCCCCCTTACTAACCTTCCTAATATAACATTTATTGTCTTTTTAAATAAAATTTATATCATTTTATTATGTTTATGTGAACCGCGGTCAAACCATGTAAACCAACAGTCGAATCTGGTTGAACCTGAACCGCTCACCTTACTTGTTTGATGACTGGTCCAATTTTCAAAACAATGCTTGTCGCCATAGCTACCTTATTCATTCTTTATTGTGGCAGAGAATGCTTTTTGTGGGGAGCATAGTGGCTCTGCTTCGGTTGCTTTGCGCAAGTACTGACTCACGTTCATTGCATGTTAGATATCATGACATGTGTCTCGACAAAATCAGTTCTCCTGTTCTACATCTTTGTTGGAAATATGCCATGGTCTCCATTTTATAGACGGGTTTATGAGTTAGACAAAACCCACGTGTCATTCATCTGCAGGCAGATTTTCAGGATGGTGTTAACAAGGACTTCATCAAGCAACAACTTGGATAACTAATCGCATCATCTAAATGATGGATACAAAGGGATTTAGAAAAACTTACCTCCAACAATAGAGGAGTCGATTCACAAATAATCTTGATGCTTTTGAGTTGCCACCAAGTCTTCTTCTTTAAACGAAGAGAAAAATTTACCTCTAAATAAAACCCCTAAAAACAACCCTTTTCCTTTTTATTGTATAGTGGTGAGTGTTGAAGTGAAACACATGAGCAAATGAATTGAACCCACGAATGGATGACACATTTTCCTCCCTTGGAAGTTATTGGGAACACTAAATCCTTTCACCTACCCAAAATGATCAAAAAGACCTTTGTGCTGTCTTATGCGCATGCCACTTCTTTTATTAAAAAAAAAAGTGTTCAATCAATATGTTCTTATCATTATTGCCAATGTTGTGCTCCATATGGATGGCTATCCAAGATGCTGTGTTACCAAGTTGAACAATTCAATAAGGTCGTGTTTGGCAGCCACCTATAATGAAATCATTTCATTTCAAATTTCCAAGGCATTTGTAGCCACAAGGTGTTGGTTAAAATGAACTCATTCAGAGTTAAACTTGATAATATATATAATTTCATTTTATAAACACCTAAGATGACTTCATTTCTAATTTTTGTTAACTAATCAGTATAAATCTGAATAAGTTCATTTTGAACCATCACTTTATGCGTACAAATGCCTTGAAAATTTGAAATGAAATGATTATGGCTGCCAAATAGCCCTGACGGATGAGCTCAAGCCTTCTGGTGGAAAGGTTGCGAGACCCAATTGCCAAAATCCATCAATTGTCAGAGTTAGTCTCAAATGAGGCCGTTTTTATTAAATCCTTCTAGCATAACTTGTAATTGGTGGACCACATCAAGGAAACTTGGACCAAATTTTAGCTGGATAAAATGGTTCTAGCCATCAATAAATAGTAAATTCTCTGCACTCTTTTTCCTTGTAGCCTGGATGTCCAAAAAGTATACAATTGGTTGGAAAGTTAAGATCATGGTATTGAATTGACTTGTGGCTAATCATACCATAAATACGAGGCCAGCATATTTTACTGCTTTGGATTGCAAAGAATACAATTCCCCTATGGCGGTTTGAATATACGAGCCCGGCCCGGCCCGATAAGCTACTATGCGGGCCTTCTGATGGGCCAGCCCTGACTTAGATTTTTTGGGTTAACTTGTACATGAATTGGCTGGGCCTAGCTAATCTTAAGTCGTCAATCGAAAAACCCAGACAACTGAAGTAATGCGGATTATCATTTGTATTAGCCTAACAACTCTTAGTGTTGATTACAGCATCAGCAACATGCTGAATGGGCCTGTTGACCTGCGTTTGGTCATGAAATTTTAGGCCCATTCTCTCCCTGGCTGGGTTTGGGTAGGACTCTAGAATGTAACGCTTTTCTGTCATGGGTTGAACCTGTAACTCGAACATGATAACTCATGCTTACCTAGCTTAAGTGCAATTTTTTTTTTTTCACTCTAAGACCGGGTAAAATAAATGTTCTGTCCAGGATTTGGCTGTCCAGGACGCCAGTGGATGTCGTATGGAATAAAATGAGTAGGAGTGCAATTTTAAATTCCTGCTCATTTTATTCCTTATGACGTCGCCTGGCGTTCTGGACCCCATCCTGGATAGGAATTTGCTCCCGTTGTGGAATATGGATTTCTTATTCATTTTCTAATCTTGTTGACTTCGGAGTTGTCTACGAGTTGAGCTAGCTCAGATTAAAATGAATCAATACTGAACATGGTGAGCCAAGCCGAATTCTCAACCCCAGCTTGTTTAGCTTAATGAACCAGAGGCAAGCTAGGGTAGGCTCATCATCATTTAGGTTCACTTTGTTTAGATATGAAATTATTATGTGAATTAAAATGGAAAATTACAGATACAGACTGACCCCCTGTACTATCGGACAATATATAGTCTTCACCCTCGACTATCAATAATACCAAGGATCTCCTTTGACTTACCTTGTTGGTTTTAAAAAAATTCTGCTGTTAGTTGTCCGTTGTTGACTGTTAGTCAATGGAATCATGTGACCAAAAGTAGTTTTTAAAACCCAAAAATACCCTTATGACACATGGGATTGTTTTACTATGACGAAAATGCCCTTAACCCATATAAAGATGAAAATGTCATTGACCCATGTAACTTAAAGAACACCAATGGTCCAATTGAACTGATTATGACATGATATTCATCAAACGGTCTAAGTGGACTGATTAAGACCCAATACACATCCAATGATCCGAATGGATTGATTAATACTCAGATACTCATCAAAAGGCCCGATTATGCTAATCAAGACTCCGATGCACATCTAATAGTCCGAATGGACTGATTAATATCCTGATACTCATCAAACGACCCGATTAGAGTGATCAAAACTCTAATGTATATCCAATGGTCCGAATGGATTGATTAATACTCAAATAATCATCAAAGGCCCGATTAGGCTGATTAAGACCCTAATGCACATTCAACGGTCTTAATGGATTGATTAATACCCCCATACTTATTGAAGACCCGATTAGGTTGATTAAGACCCCGATGCACATCCAACGATCCTAATAAACTGATTAATACCCTCATACTCATCAAATGCCCGATTAGGCTGATTAAGACCACAATACACATCCAACAGTCTGAATGGATTAATTAATAATCAAAGGCACAATTAGGATGATTAAGACCCTGATGAACATCCAATGGTCCTAATTGATTAATTAATACCATCATATTCATCAAAGGCTTGATTAGGCTGATTAAGACCATGATGCACGTCCAATGATTCTAATGGATTGATTAATACCCCCATACTCATCTAAAGGTTCGATTAGGTTATTTAAGACCCCGATACACATCCAATGGTCCTAATAGACTGATTAATATCCTCATATTCATCAAAGGCCCAATTAGGTTATTTAAGACTCTGATACACATCCAACGGTTTTAATGGATTGATTAATACCTTCATATTCATCAAATGCCTGATTAGGCTATTTAAGACCCTGATGTACATCCAACAATCCTAATGGACTGATTAATACCCATATATCATCAAAGGGTAGATTAGGCTGATTAATACCCCAGTGCACATCCAATGGTCTGATTAGACTCATTAATGCCCCAAAACTCATCAAACCGTTCGATTATGATGATTAAACCCCCATACACATTCAATGGTCTTATTAGATTAATTAAGACCCCGATACTCATCAAACGACCAAGTTAGGCTGAAGAAGACCCCACACATCCAACATGGTGGTGGCAATGGTGGCAGTGCAATAGTGATAATAGCAGTGGTGGTGGGGCAAATGAGGTAGTGACAATGAGGAAAAAGAAATAGTGACAGTGGGGCAAAGGAGATAGTGGTGGTGGTGGCAGTGGTAGTAGCAGCGGTGGTGGTGAGGAAGGCGGTAGAGCGGTGCTGGTGATTGTGGTGGAACAATGGAGGTAGAAACATTTGTGGTGGTGGTTGTGGTGGGGCAAAAGAGGTGGTGGTGGCGGTGGTAGCAGTGGGAGTAGTGCTGGGAAGGAGGTAGTGACAGTGCTAGTGGTTGTGGTGGGGTAAAGGAGGTGGTAGTGGTGTGGTGGAGGTAGAGAAAGTAGCAGCAGTAGTGGTGGCAGCGGCGGTAGTAGCAATGGTGGTAGTGGTGGTGGCAACGATAGTAATAGTGGCGGTGGCGGTGGCAATGGCAGTAGCAATGTTGGTGGTGGTGGGGAAAGAGGTAGCAATAGTGGTGATGGTGGTAGAGGAGCATTAGGGGTGGTGGTGGTAGTGGTGGTGGCGGTGGAGCAAGTGCAAAGAAAGAAAGGATGAAGAATGAAGAAAAAAAATATGCACGTTTAATTCATTAAGGTTATTTTTTATATTTTAAAGTAATGTTTTATTTGTTAAAAAATGAGATTTAAAACAAAAGGTATCGTGGTAAAATCACACCTAGACTAACTTCTGTAACCAAAATATTTTTGACAAGGGGTTTTTGGTATTATTGATAGTCGAGATTAGAAGCTATATATTATTAGATGGTCTAAGGGGTCATTCTATAATTTACCCAAATTAAAATATAAACATTAATAACAAGTTTTATAACTAATCCTTTTGATATTAATAATATTGGACTAGCGAATACCCTATGTTACACGGGTGTGTGTATACACTTGTAATCCTATGTAGGTGTTTTTAAAAGAGGAAGTAGAGTTAGAAGTAGGAGACGTGGTAGTTTTTAAGAGAGAAAGATATGTGGGTGAGAAGAAATAGGGTATAGGGATAAAGGAGATGTGAGTGAGTTGGAGAGGAGTACCTGTTTTAAAATCCAACTAAGAGAGAGAAAATTGAAGAGGAAGAGAGACACATGGCAGTTTTCTAAAAAACAATGAAATTAAGAGGGGTCAACACCCAAACCCAACCCATTTATTAATCGTGTCAAAGCGGATCAACCCGAAACACGTTTACAGTCAACCCTGACCTAGTTATTTCGTGTTGGGTTCATGGATCGTGTCAGACATTTCCAACCCTAAATAGGGATGGAGCAGATGTGAGTGAGAAAAACTAGAAATAGGAGAGGAGTAACCGTTTTAGAACTGAGATGGAAAATTGAAGAAGGAGAGAGACACATGGTGATTTTCTAAAATGTAAGAAATTAGGAGGGGTTGTCCACGTAAGCAACCCTTTGCTTATATAAACTTCGGATCAAGGGTTTTGGAGGCTTAGATAGAGCTTAAACATTACAACCTCTACTTAAGTGAGCCATACCTAAACCAGGAAATCCTTAATGAGCCTGCCTCGCTTGACGCCAGCTCAAGTTTTATAAGCCCAAAGCTGAGTTAGCAAATATTGGTACGAACTTGGTTTGTTGACAGCCTTAATTGTAATGAGCAGAGCTAAAGACAAAAGACTTATGACTTAGGAAAAAGAACATAGACGTGAGTTATACTAATCTCCTATTAATCTGCTCTCTTACATGCAATTTGTCTGTCCCCCTGTGTCCCCAACCACAAAGGGTGGAGTGTATAAAGTTAAAACCCTAAAAAATAAATTTCAAATGAAAAAAAAAGGTATTTATAAGGTTAAAACCGTTGAAAGAGTGTTCAATAGAAAAAGTAGATACCTAAAAAATTGCACCAAATTCAAAATAAAATCTTGTGTCAACCTGTGGCATGGGGACATGCAAATTTGAGTGTAGGAGATCCTTCTCTCTCTCTATATATATAGGTAGGAAGAAAATGTCAGGTGTTAAAAAAAGAGACACCAAATTCAAAAGCACATCCTGTGTCAATCATCGGCACGCCTACGTAGGCCTGTGTCAACACAGAAAATCATTCTCCTTATATATCATATGTGGGGGGTGGGGGGAGGTTTTTATTAATATTTAGGTAATTTAGCTAATATTTTATGGTTTACCAAAACAAAAGTGAAATCACCGTAGTTAATATAAATTTCATTAAATAAAACATACAAGACAAATTTTAAAAAAAGAAATTGTAAACAAGTTGGACGTGGACCCTTTGTATTAACACTATGCAAAGAAAATGACAAAATTAAACTCCGATTCTCATAGACAAAAACCTGAGATCCATATCAACATTTTTTCTTGGGACGTTGGATACAGACCCTTTGTTTTAACACCATGTATAGAATGTGAGAAAACTCCAATTCTCATCGACAAAAAAACTGAGAGCCATATGATCTTAGGCTTTAATTTATGAAGGATTTAGACTTTGGTTCTACAAAAGCAGTAGTACACGTGTCAGTTTTTCATACAAAGTACCCCCCCATTGCTACACCATGTAGTGTTGATTGTATATTAAAAGCCAGGTAGACTAAGCGCCGCTTTTGCAGCACCAGATGTGAAGTCTCTACGAAATAGTTGAGAGCAGTCTAGGGATGCAAATGTCCATATAATCCATATTCGCTTCATATTCATGTCCATTACTCTGTTAAGCAAATATGAATCTATATGTATCCGATTCATTTAAAAATCTGTTTGTTTAAAAAATATCCTATATATATATATGTTGTGTGTGTGTGTGTGTGTGTGTTGAGTACATCTCATGTCTATGGGGCAACATACAGTCAAATAGAAAAGATACACAAATACCCTCATATACACAATTGTATACTTATACACTCCCCCTCAAGATGGTATGTAAATAGAACACATACCCAGCTTGGACACCAAGAACTTAAATGAAGTAAGATGCAGTCCTTTTGTAAATACATCGACCAACTGTTCATTGGTTTTGACAAAGGGAAAGCAAATCTCACTAAACATGAGCTTTTCTTTGATGAAATGTCTATCAACTTCAATGTGTTTGGTCATGTCATGTTGCACTAGATTATGAGTTATGTTGATAGTTGTTTTGTTATCACACTATAAATTCATATGACCTTTCACTAGAAATCCCAACGCTAAGAACAATAACTTCAGCCAAAGTAACTCACAGACCCCATGAGCTATGGATCTATATTCAGCTTCAACACTTGAGCGAACAGCTACACTTTGTTTCTTGCTTGTCCAAGTGACCAAATTTACCCCCACCAAGATACAATAGCTAGACACGAATCTTCTATCTAACACAAAACCGTCTCAATTTGCATTTGTATAAGTTTACACACAAAGGCTATCTTGTTTTGCATATACTAGGCATTTTCTTAGATCACCTTTCAGATATTTTAGTATCTTGTATACAACCTCCATATGAACCAGCGTAGGAGGGAGCATGTTGTTGCTTCAATTCTTTGAAAAACTTTAATTCTTTTTATTAATTTTCATAAAAATACAGACCATGAATATCATTTCTCACATGATCACCATATAAAATACTAGGATTTATCCAATGAAGATTAAGAAAAATACCTTAATAGCTAAATTTGACATAAGACGACGATTCGATCCAGTCTCCAAAGCATCCACACTTGCTCTAGAATTTTTTGCACTTCTTCCATTCTTAGAAAAGTTATAGGACCCATTCTGAACGTGAGTACCTCTATTTATATAGTATTTGAGAAGCCAAAGTAACCTTAGAGGTATGAGATCCTTATGGGATTCTTATCCTTAGGATGTAGGGCCTAGTATCATTAATTAATTCTAGTTGCATAGAAGACACTCTATTTTTTATTAATTACAAACTAGCACACCACTAATTATAATAATCTCTGTTACATATTGCAATTGAACTCCTAAAGATAAGAAAATAATAGTGAAGCCTTTCCTTAAAGATATTTCACAAATATGTCCTTCCACTATATAATGTTCATTAATGACCTTCAGGATGATAAAATAATCACTGTCTAACCCCTTTGGTAATTAGAACATTATCATTAATACCTTAATGAATTGATTAGACTTCTAAAACATTTATTTGTTAAAACGTTTTGTAAAATAAATTTATTTACATAATAAATTAAATTTGAAATTATTTAACAAACTCTTTATCAAAACCACCGGTATCAGATTTTCTTATCCAATCAAATCATGTATTTCTTAAAATGAATATTCTCCCGCAGTGGATTGTTAGTTGGGTATTTACATCTTCTCAAGTATCATGTAGGCTATCCAAACTACTCATGATATAGCCTCCAATTAGGCATCATTAGTTGGTAGTTCAAAATAACAAAACATGACAACTTAGAGAAATACAAATCCCTCAAGTCTAAGGACAAGTCTATAAATATGAACAACACTTAACCTGATAGTGATATTTTACTAAATGTGTTCATAATAGATTCATTTAATGTAATTCTAGTATGCATCCACATGCAAGCTTAGAGTCTCATGCTAATGACTGAGGTTACATCACTTCATCATATGGAAACTATACATGTAGCAACCATATAAGTGATGTGTCCAGCATCACCCATAGTTGTAAAGTTTCAGGTCTACAAGAACTGGATAATCAGATCTTTTCACACATTCCAATGTGTCTGACATCCTACTATGTTACCTGAGGACCACTTATCTCATCTAATGAGATCAAATAATTACCCATATTAAAAAATATATTTTATGTGATGATGGAATAAAAAGTTATTATTAAATAATTAATTAATTAATCATGCATATATTTTATGTGAATAGATTTGTTGGAATACATATTTTCAACAATCTCCCACTTATCCTCAAAGGCAATCACTAACTTGTTAGATACCTATATGGTCAATGTGTGAATCCTATGTCTTTTATACTACCTTAGTTATAGGTCTACAAGATTATTTGAAAAAGTATTCATGGTGAAACCAATTTCACCTCATTGAGCCATAAGTGACCAATCTAAGGTAATTACACTAAGTTTTGTGGAACCAGTGTAACTTAAACCCTTTATATCAAGCTTCTTAAGATACATCATAGTCTACCCATGTTGATAATCTGTAGTACATTATCGTTTCACACGCTTGCAATTAATGAGTTTCCTCCCACTGTGAAATATAACCAGATATTATCCAATCTTTTGACTTATCTACAATTTCATAAACTAAAACATATATATTGGTCCTTATCTTATATTTTAGCATATGATCTATAACTATCTAGTGATCTCATCCTAGACTATTAAGAACACTATTCACTATACTAACTGTATAGCTTGATTATTCCCACATCATTCTTAATGTGTAGGGCATAACCAATAAACTAGACCAAATAAACAATAGGTTTTTAAATTACTTTCTTATATACATCCAACTCTTCAGAATTCTTATAAAGCTTGATTGCTTGATTGCTTGATCAAAAGAATACTTTATTCAAATTTGTCAGCAATCAAAATGTAAATCACATCCATATAGGTCAAAATTAGGGAGGTTTAGAAACTCTCCCACTGCATCAAAGAGCTAGTGCATTAAAATGTTAGCAGGTTCTAAGAACTTATTCTTTTACTAATTTGGTTGTACTAGGTTTCTATACAATTCGTAAAACAACACTATTTTTTTCATGTATAATTGGGATATTGTTATCTTTCTAAGATGTCACATCTAAAACACAGTCTTTCTTATTTAAGAACATAGAAGCCAACTCTTTAACTTTTGTATTATACCTAACTATTAGGTTTACTTTCCTATGTTACACCTAACATACTTGTGTAGAACAGTTATATACTTATCATCTTGATTGGGCCTTCACCCAATTTATAATCTATTGGACACCAAATGTATAGTTTCAAATTAAATCCTATTTAATTTTAACTAACTATCTATAGTTTATAAAAACAGAATTTGAGAGGCATCAATTGAAAACTTATTAAGGTTCTTAACTTTTTATTATTAGGTTTTACTCTTTCTCTAAGGAAAAATTTTAAACATTGGAATTCCTTTAATCAATCTATTAGATCTCATAAATCCTTACAGCTAATTGTAAATATTTGTAGTAGACTGTGGTCTACATTGTATTAGTTATTTGAGCCAACTAATTAAAATATGGAATACAAAATTTTGTTATTATTCTACTTCTTTCACTAAGAAGCTACATACATGTAACAATTTTTATACCAGTACAGAACTTACATTAATGGAAACATTTTTCACTTACAGTATTTTTATTTTTAGCATTTGTTTTGTTCACACCACCTTTATAAGCATTATTAGTAACATCAATAGTATATTTTTTATACTTTCATTCATTGTCTTTTGATTTAAATTGGAAGCCATTGTCATAATTAGCAAGGAAACAGTCATCTTTTATTTTTAATGAGATTCTTATCTTCCTACTTAAGTTCTAGTAACAATGTACCTTGTTCATATCTTTATATGACACAAACTAATCATTGCAGGGAGGCAAGAATCACATCAACTTACATCTGGTCAAACACTTTAACTCATTAGGATCTCTATCATTCTATGAACATATCATCTATGAAGATGTGGTTATATAACTAGAGTTCATTTATTCTGTGCACATACTTATCAAGTTTATTATAGTTCATTATGGGTTCTTTCTACACGCCATGTTTTCATTGTGCTTGTTTCCTTCATGTAACTCTAAAGGATTAATGAAATGAACTAATCTAATCTTTTAATTTTAAATATAATTAAAGTCTTAACTTCTAGTTCACAAAATTTAGACAAATCATATTATTATAATAATAATTTCTCGAAGATAATTATCATTACTTTTAATATCTCATATCAAACAAACATCATCATCGCATAAAATCCATCTAATTTTGGATTTTTCAAATTATATGGTGTTATTCACATTCTTATCAATTCTATGATTCCCGCATGTGCCATAGAATCGGAATTCATTTAAGATCCTAAGTGATCATTAGAAACCTAATCATTCTAAATATAATCTTATCATGTAGGCATCAATCATGTTAGCTTTGATTAGGCGGATAGATATTATCCATCGACTTCTGGTAAAAGCTTATTTAATATCTTTTTTGGATTTATGATTTCAGATCTTCTTTTGGGGTCTGAAAGAATTATAATTAAAACCTATGGACCGCCATGATCCATTCAATTAAGTACAAACTCACCATCTCGGTCTCAATGTATGTATTGTGGGATGATGTATTTTGTGGGCTTACACTCCCATTAGCCATACCCAAACATATCTGAAGAAGTGAATTATAGCAAATCACCTGAAAATATATATGGTTTTATCCTGTGGGCATCAACCAACCTATTCCAGATGAAATCTCTATCCATTGGCAGTGGAATGCACAAAATTATTTCATAAAACAATTCCTGCTTACATACTTAATATTTAAAATGAGAGATTTTAGGTTAAGCATCTTATGCTATTATTAATCTATATTATTTATACATTAATGACATCTCATGTCATTGTATTATGTAAATTCAATATTGCATGCAATTACTACGTTGATTATACATGTCTAACTTCCTATTTCATTACTTGAATATTTCTATATTTCTAATATCACATACCATAATTATTCCACAAACATATCAACCATGCATCTTATAAATAAAATACCATATCATTTCATGCAGTAACTATCTCACAATCACATTGGAAGATACTAATCATCACATGATTATATTTGCACATTTTGATCATCATATGATCATTTTAATCTTGCAGTTACATGAGGTGTCAAACTTTAACTCCCACTGCCATTAAGGTCTCCAATCACATTGGTAAGACCTCATGTATCGCAAACATCCAAGGAGTCCCAAAATACCAAATAAATTCTATAAGCTTGATTGCAGATCCTGTAATGTATATATATTATTTATTTTATTTTGTTATGTAACCAAGTCCACAAGTGGTTTAGGATATCAATCTATCTTAATTAGGGTTTTATTGAAGTAGATTATATTATTTTGTCAAATTGAGTGCATCTTACTCAAACTAAGTGCTCTATACTCAATCTTAGTTAAACTATGTTTTACTAGATCAATTTTAGTCAAACTAAATTTTATTTGATCAACTCCAGTTAACTCTATTGAATTAGATATGATTTAATCAACTCTTGATTCTTTAAGTCAACATTAATCTAATTTGGTCAACTATAAATTATTTATGTCAATCTAGATCATATCTAGTGAACCTTAGGTCATTTAGGTCAATCTAGATTTTATCTAGCCAATTCTTAGTTTTTTATGGTCAACCATAATTCACTTGAGTCAAGCTAGAGTGTATCTAGTGTTATTAGTCAACTTTATTCAACTAGTTATCCGATCTGGCCAAACATAGTCAACCATAGTTAATTTTAAACTGTATTAATCTTGGGTCAAATTTAGTTAAACCAAATCAAATTGGTCAAACTGGGTCTTATCTCATACAATTTGGTCAAACCTAATCATATTGGTCAACCATGGTCAAATCTGGTGATACTTAGTCAAACTGGTCAATTTGGAACCATTTCGGTTAACCTTGGTCAAATCTCACAAAACCTGGTCAAAGCTAGTTAACCTGAAAAATATTTTAGTCAACCTTGATATATTCCAGTCAAACCAAATCAAATGGGTTCATATTAGATTAAATGGGTGAGTCAACCCTAGGTCAAACTAGGTAATTTTGGGTTAATCTTTTCAAAACTAGGTTAATCGGATCACTTTTGGTCAAATTAATCAACTCTTGTCAAGCTAGTCAGCTCTAATCAACTTTGATCAAATCTGGTCAACTCTTATCAAACTAGTCAACTTTGGTCAAACTAGTCAACTCTAGTCAAACTGGTCAACTATTGTCAAACTAGTTAACTCTTGTAAAACCAATCAAGTTACAATCAAATCATGTTAATTAGGTTTATATTGGGTTAAACTAGGTTTACATGATTCAAACCTAGTTAAACTAGGTCTTCTTAGGTCAAACCCATCATTTTAATTTATTTTTATAATTTTTTAGATTTTTCTATTTTTTTAGGGTTAGAACATGAGGGGACACCATTATGAGGACATGGGGTATTGGTGCACCAGGGGACACAACAGGGCCATTTCGAGGACATGAGGTGTTTGTGTGCCTAGGAACATGAGTGGACACCATTCCGAGGACATGAGGTGTTTGTGCAGCACCCAGGGACATGAGGGGACACCATTTCGGGGATATGAGGTGTTGGTCTACCCGAGGACACCATTATGGGACACGAGACATGAAGGGACACCCTCACAACCATAAACAGGATGATGCACTTGGGGACACGATCACGGCCAAAAGAAGGCTAACACGTAAGGGGACACAGGGGACATGGGAGCTCAAGATACGGGGGGACACCGTTTGCTGGTACAGGTACGAGGCGCATGACCTAGATGCTTAGGGAGCATGGGCTATTGTGTGCTTGCGGGCTATGCCGCGTGGATGCTATTGCCTGTGCCGTGTTCTCAACCACATGACCCTTCTTATCTAAAGGTGTTTGATGTACTTTTGGAGTCCCAAATGGACTTTTTTTTCTCACCAAATTTTGTAGGAATCCTTTTTAGATTAGGTTTGACCTCTCCATAAATTTTGGGATTCAGTAGAGTCCTCTAGACCCTTTTTTCTAAGTCGCACGTTAAGTGTTCGACAAAATGCCACAAAGAGGAATCCGACTCCAAATGGAGTTCGAATTTCACTAAATTTTATGTGATATTTATTTGTATTAAGGAGTATAAATATGTAAAAATTAATTATCAAATAATTAATTTGGAGTAAAAATTAAATACCTTATTATAATTGCAACATTATGTTTCTAGTCAAACTAGGAGTTGGAATCCAATTTTATTGGTCTCCAAACTTTTTTAAATTCTTATCTTAGACAATTATGGGCTGTAAATATTATCCTTAACAATCCTAAAAAACTTCCAAGTCAGATTTGGGAGTTGTATTCCATCTTAGAATCACACATAAAGGATAAGTATCCAAATCTTTATCTAACTTGGACCCCTCTATAGGGATGCTAGGGAGAACATGACCTAACCTCTTGGAAGTGTTTAAAACCTTTGTAAATTTATCATAAACATACAGAAACATCAATGAAAATAAATAAGAATCAACCAAGCATGTTTGGACGTGTCAAAAAAAGATAAATCAAACATCCTATCAGTCTGTTATATCTACTTAGATCTATGAGTCTCACACCATCTGTGGGCATTGTAGAAAGACCAGATGGTCCCCACTTTGCGAGATATAGCCTGGTTAATGGTATATCAGGTCTTAGTTTAAAGTTTCCACCAACTTGAGTTTTTACAGATGGGATTAGACGTCTACCTCATTTCTTAGGGAAATGAAGGGTGTGGGCCTTATGGCCTGGGCTAGATCCTTAGGTCTAGAGGTTAACTCTCAATACTGGTATGGTTTTCAAAGAATTTAGGTAAGCTATTTTATTGCAATTGGGGAAGGAGTTAAGCACCCTAATTACCCACCTTTTAAAGGTGGCTTCTCTAACCTAGCAATTTTTAAACACCATAAAGTAGTGGTGTATGTTGTGTTTGATTTTTATTAATTTTTGTTCCAACGCCTTAATTTTTATCCCTGACATGTGAAATTCAGGCGTTGGGCGCTCAAATGCCCAATAAACTTTTAAGAGTGTATGGAAGTGTTAAAAGATTTAAATGGCCACAAACCATGATTTAGTAAGAGGAGGATTTGAAATGACAAACCAGCGATAAAAAAAATAATTGTTACTGGGTTGTTGGGAACACCCTTACCAATCGGGCTGCCTAGGCCCAATCAAGGCAGCCCGATCCATCAAATTTTCCCAACAACCTAGTTCTCTTTTGTTTTGACCCTTGGCTAATATTTAAGACCTCTTTGGTTCTTCTATGTTCATTTTTGGGGTTGTGAGGAGTCTTGCGACTCTCATGATGGGTCACCATGGTCCAATGATTAATTTTGCACACACACTTTGCTACCATTAAAATTTTAATTACCTTGTTTGCCTATTGAGTTGGCAATTGATGGCAATTCTTGGTTGTTTTCGGTGTTCTTCATGTGTAGCTCAAATTACATGGACATTCTCCTTGTCTTGAAGATGGCTTTACACTCGACACTCCTAGACTCTATTTATTTAGATTACATTTTGATACATGCCTATACACGTGACTATGAATGAAATTGATAAATTAATACATGACTTAACAAGTCTCATATAACATTACCATTGTTGTGACCCAATGGTAGGTCCCATATAACATTTTCCATTATTGCGAACCAATGAAAGAACCTAAACGGTTCAATCTTGATCAAAGGTTTCAAAATTTAATAAATCCCATAGTCAATAAAAAGACTCTCATGAGAAATGAAAGAAGGTTTCGTAGTTTAATAAGTTCTAATCACCATACATTCACATTTTATATTTGATGATTCATAAATTCATATATTTGGATCACATATGATCAATACTTTAAGGAATTTTCTAGAATTCGTATTTCTTAAGATCTTTCATATCATGAGATCTTTGATTTGTTCAGAGGAATCGAAATTTCCAATCATTGGTTCGTATATCATAGTCCATATGTGGAATCAAGGTTTCAACAATCCTTGATTTTAGTCAAAGGTATTCTCTCATTCTCAATTTCATGTTAGTACAAGGAATTCACATTTTCTTATAACATTTCAACAAGTTTCACTTAGATCAATTCAAGCCTAGATACATGTCATTTACTTAGATTTTAAAGGAAAACTCCATGGATCTATCAATAAAAAATATCATAAAATCAAAACATATATAGATTCAGTTTTTATTACAATTCACTTGAGATTTCAATAAATAAACATGAATTCATCAAAGAAATTTTATATAGGTGGTGGAAAATGTGATCAACTCACATGAGAATCACTTACAATCACAGGATCATCAAATTAGAGCAAGGCTCCCATGGTTTTCAAATAAAAAACATTCTAGCAGTGAAATTCACTATAAATTCACATGAATTTAAAAAAAAACAAGGAAGGAAGTGACATTAGTTTGCAAGAGTACTTACTAGGAGAACTAAATCCCATTTTTTTCTCAATTCTCTTTTATCCCTCTCTTTTAGGTATATTCAAATCTATTTTGGGTCAAAATGAGGTAATATATTTGTCATTGTACGAAACTACCCTCCCTAAGAAGATTCCATGCAAAATTGAGGAGGGATTCTTTTTTTTTTGAATTTGGGAGAGGGCGAGCGCTCGAGCAATAACTAGCTGTCACGCCCCAACACCCATATTTGTACGACTATGAATTTTGGCATGTGACATTAATCCATTCACGTCAATGTCATTTAAATTACTTATATATATATATATATATATATATATATATATATATATATATATTATTTTATTTTTGCATATTTCCTTTCATATATACGCAACAGAATCTCATAATCAAACCATAACCATTCCATTAAATTTAAAATCCACAAACCATATTATATAAATAAAATCTCATAGTCTGACATAAACCCAAATAATAATAAGCCATCTCTATAAAATTGAAACTTTGAACTAACCTATAAAATATCTTCAAATAAAACTAAAATAACTGAACTAAACTGAATCAAAATAGGTCTCTAAACAAATACTGAAATA
>JAOXJP010235305.1:0-10033 GCA_025762735.1 Platanus orientalis | reverse complement strand
ATTTATGATTTTACCACTAGACTAAAACGACTCTGACTTTCTCTATAGGACTTTGTTTTTAGAACCGTTTATTGCGTTAAACTTTAAACTTCAAGACCTTTCTTTTGGTATATTTTTCATAATAAAATTATTAAGTTTACTATTTTTTATCTAATGTTAAAGTTCTCATATATTTTTGAATCTATAATTTTGTCATAAAGACAAAAATAATGAAAATGCATAAGAAAAATCTTAGATATTGCATTCCCCCCCTTACAATAAATTCAGTCCCTGAATCTGACATACCTTAGTTTTAAAATAGATGCGGGTACTTGGCTCGCATCTCTGTCTCTCCTTCCCATGTCGCTTCTTCTTTAAAATGATTCCTCTAAAGAACCTTGGCATACGGAATAACTTTAGACCTCAATACTTGTTCCCTTCTATCTAGAATCTAAACCAGCAATTCTTCATCAGTCAGCTCTCTATCAATTTGTAACGGCTCATATTCCAACACATAGGTGGAATCAAGCATATATCTTTGCAGCATAAACACGTGAAACACATTGTGCACATGAGACAACTCTAGAAGTAGAGCTAATTCATATGCAACAATTCCCACACGCCTCAGAATTTCAAACAGACCAATACATCTCTAACTTAGCTTGCCCATTTTCCTAAATTGTATAACTCCTCGAGTCGACGAAACCTTCAGAAAAACATGCTCACTAACTTGAAATTACAGATCCTTTCTTCTTTGATCAGCATAATTCTCCCAACGCCTTTGTGCAGACAATAACCTTTCACAGATCAATGCAATCTTCTCAGTAGTAATCTACACAAGTTCAAGCCCCAAAATCCTTTTCTCACCAACTTCACTCTAACAAGTCAGAGGTCAGCACTTTCTTCCATACAATGCTCCGTATAGCGCCATCTATATACTTGCTTGGAAACTATTGTTTTATACAAACTCTATCAAAGACAAGTGAGTATCCCAACTGCCCTTGAAATCAATGACACAAGCCCTCAACATGTCTTCAAGAGTTTTTATAGTTCTTTTCGATTGTCCATCAGATTGAGGATTAATAGTCGTACTGAAATTCAACTTCGGTCCCATTGTTTCTTGCAAACTCTTCCAGAACCTTGAAGTGAATCTGGCATCTCTATCAGACATAATCCCTATTGGAATACCATGCAGATGAACAATCTCATCCACATATAACTTTGCCAACCTGTCTAGTGAGTAAGTCATTTGTATCGGTAAAAAGTGAGCAGATTTGGTTAGTCTGTCCACAACTACTCAAATAACATCATATCCCTTACTAGTCTTTGGTAGGCTATTGAAAAAATCCATAGATATGTGCTCCCACTTCCATTAGAGAATATCCAATGGTTGTAACAATCCGAACCGATTTTAATGTTCAATCTAAACCTTTTGACAAGTCAAGCACTTAGCCACATACTTGGTTATTTTCTTCTTCATGTTATTCCACCAGTAGTGTTCCTTCCAATCATGATACATCTTGGTACTCCCCGGGATGTACAACATAAGCAACTCCATGTGCTTCATCCATGATTTCCCATTTCAGCTCATCACTATTAGAAACACACAACCTTCCTTGATACCATAAGGAATCATCACTACGGATTGAGAAATCAGCACCCTGTTCTTCCTTGACTTCGGTCTTCAACTTCAATAAGTTAGGATTAGAATCCTGCGCTAACTTCACTTGATCAAACAAAACTGGTTGTACCCGAAGTTGAGCCATCAAACATGCCAAATCACTAGAATTATTGTGACTCAAAGCATTAGGCACAACATTTGTTTTACCCGGATGGTAAAGTATCTTGTAGTAATAGTCCTTGATCAGCTCTAACCATATCTTTAAGGCAAACGCTACTGCTACCAACTCTAGATCATGTGTAGGATAGTTTCCTTCTTACAGTTTAAGTTATCTTGATGCATAAGCAATGACTCTACCCTCTTGCATCAAAACACAACCTAAACCTTTTCTGAAAGCATCACTATATATGACAAAACCTTCTGACCCTGTAGGTAGAGTAAGAACCGGTGCAGAAACCAACTGATCCTTCAATTCTTGAAAATTAGATTCACAATTCTCATTCCACTCAAACCTTTTGTTCTTCTTAGTCAACTTAGTCAACGGACCAGCAATCTTGGAGAATCCTTCAATGAATCTTTGGTAATAACTAGTCAATCCCATAAAACTGTGAACTTCAGACACAGTAGTTGGCCTCGGCCATTCAACCACAGCTTCAACTTTCTTAGGATCCACATAGATACCATCCTTGAACACTACATGACCCAGAAAAACAACACAGTCCAACCATAATTCGCACTTACTAAGTTTTATATATAGTTTGTGATCTCTCAACACTTGCAATGCAATCCTTAAGTGCCCTTCATGCTCTTCATCAGTCTTGGAATAAATCAAAATGTCATCAATGAAAACAATGATGAACTGATCTATATACTGCTTGAAGACTCTATGCATTAAATCCATGAATGTTGTTGGTGTATTAGTAATCCCAAATGACATGACCAAAAACTCATAGTGACCATATCTAGTATGGAATGTTGTCTTCGGTATGTCATCATCCTTGATCTTCAGTTGGTGGTAGTCGGATCTCAAGTTTATCTTCGAGAATACCTTTGCACCTTGAAGTTTATCAAAGAGATCATCAATCATCGGCAATGGATACTTATTCTTGATGGTAACCTTATTTAACTATTGGTAATCAATGCAAAGTCTCATGGTTCCATCATTTTTCTTCACGAAGAGAACTGGTGCACCCCAAGGAGAAACACTAGGACACACAAATCCTCTATCGATCAGCTCTTGCAACTGTGTCTTAAGTTCTTTTAACTCTGCAGGTGCCATTCGGTAAGGTGGCATCGAAATGGGTTCAGTTCCAAGTGCTAACTCAATAACAAACTCAATGTCCCTATTCAGTAGTAAGCCTGGAAGCTCATCAGGAAATACATCCCCAAAGTCCCAGAATATGGGAATATCCTGTAGCTTCATTTTCTCTTTATTGTCTTTAACAATGTAAGCCAAATAGCCTATGTTTCCCTTCTTCATCAACCTCTCAGCTCGTAATGCATAAATAAATTTAGGAAATTTTCTTATTCCCTTAAAGATAACCATAGGCTGATCAGGACGTTTAAAAGAAACTTTCTTGTTGAAACAATCCACATTAGCATAATGTGCAACTAACCAATCCATAACCAAAATAATATCAAAGTCTCTCAACTCCAATAGAATCAAATCAGCTAGCATCTCACTATCCTCTATTTTCAGCACACAAGACTTGAACACTAAATCAACTGTCATCAACTTCCCAAGTGGAGTCAAAACAAATAAAGGAATGTGTGGAACTGGGATCTTTTAATACTCTATCATCATGAATGAGAAATCAAATGATACTTGTCACTATAGTGTTGGTTGCTGCCTCTGCATCTCTCTTAGTCAATGCAAATACCATACCTTGAACCTATGGTTGGGACTTTCCTTTTACAGTTGTAGATCTAGTAACCTTTGGTTGCTCAAGGAAGTCATGTATGCGATAACCTTTCTTCCCACATCTGGAGCAAGCTCTAGTCTCTATATAACACGCACCTAGATGTAGTCTCCTATAAGGAGGACATGGTTACCTAAAAGACTGTGGCTTGGATACAACTCCAACAATTGCCTTCTTCTTAAATGCTTTATTCCCATCACTGTCACCACTTTTCCGAGCAATTTTAGTGTTAGGTCATTTCCTATAGTTGTCTCTCCACTACTGAATTTTATCACACTCTTGTTCAATCAACATTGCCATGTTGACCATCTCAATCAAAGTCCTTGGTTTAACATTAGCCATCTTGGCACAGATGTTTTGGTGCAACCCTTTTTGGAATTTTCTAGCTTTACAAGCCACATCTATGGCAATATGTGGTGTATATTGCATCAACTCCACAAACTTGGCCTTATACTATAAGACCATAAAAAAACCCTGCTCAAGAGCCATGAACTCAGCCTCCTTGGCTTCACAAACGCATTCTGGAAAGTAATTATCCCAAAATGCCCATTCAAAGATCTCTCAAGTAATGGGCTCATCATTCGCATCCTATAAAGTACCACAAATCACTCTCCACCAATGTTTCGCCTCACCCATCAACATGAATACGATGAATAAAGCCCTGTACCTTGTATTGCAATCCATAATCTTAAAAATTTTCTCTAATGGCATAAGTCAAGCTTCTACAACAACTAGGTCAGAAGTCCCCTAGAACTTAATAGGACCCATGTGCCTAAATCGCTCAAACACAGAATGCTCACAGTCATCTACCCTATCTCTAGCTGTGACATGGCAGTCCGGTTGAATCCTCATCCACCTTAGACTGTGGATTCGAAGTAGTAGATCATCGCCAAACCATCTCCTACAAAAGGTAATCAACATCAATCCTCAATGTATAGAATAATCCTCAAATAGTTGATATCATAATCATTATGCTGCATAGCCATCAAGATCCAAAAAATCATATCAAGTATCAAGTAGTACTACCCTTTCAACTCTATGTTTTCCAACTTTAATGTTATTTTATGTTTTTCTTCCAATCAATATGTATCAATTGTTTTTCTAAAGTCTTCTAAAATGACAGCTCTGATTCCACCAATATGTAATGCCCCGAAACCAAGATCACATGATCTAGTTTCCCGAATGTACACCGCAACAATTGTCACCACCTGCTAAGCACCATATAATAAGACTTCAACCTTTCTTTTATCCTTTCACAATTACCTTTCCTAATTGCACTGAAGTCAATTATCTCTTTAAACTTTTTGGAGCATAATCATTAACATAATCTAAATATAAATCCCTACAGTGCTATATCTATCCCAACAGTAACTAAATATCAAATCTTATTACATCTCCTTGGAAATTAAAGCTAAAAACATAAAATAAGCAACTAAGACTCTACAACATCCTCTATCCAACTTACTCTACTCATCATGGTCCTCATCATCTGCATTTTGTTTTCTTTTGGGTGTAAACTCAATAAAGTAAAAGCATAAACTAAATAATATAGAAATATGGCTAAGACAAAGTAGTTTATTTAAAATAACGGTAAAGACATTATACCTTGTACTTTACCTGTAAAACAATTCATTTTTTCCAACAATTAAAACCATTCATTTATCATCATTTTCAATTTTCTTAACAATTTATTATAGTCCTATCATATTAACAATCTTTGTTTTTCATTTCTTAATAGTTACATGTCTTTATTTTTCAATGTCTTATCTTGTGTTGAACAATTTCAATGCTTTAACAGTCAATACTTTGGATTATTTCTTTTAATTTCATGTCTTTCCTTTACAGTACAGTACAATCTTTTTTTTTCTATTCATTTTTTCATTAAGATGCCTAATCAATACAATCATCGTACAATCCCGAAGTTGATAGTCACTAGCAAAAACTGGCAATGATTGAAGAGTTCGATATAGTCATCGTATAATCCCAAAGCGGATAGCCATTTATTAATCCAAAACGACTAAAGGGTTCGATTTTGATACAATCCTTACCTATTTTAACCTGGCAAAAGGGCTCCATCAACTTAACCCCTTGACAATAAGGTGTGACTATAGAACCCACTTTCTTCTCAAGGGTTTAGATAACCCTTAGTTTCTTCCAATTGCTGATTTGCCTTAGTAGAAACAAGGTGGAAGTAGGGAATGGTCTTTTTAGGTATAGATTTTCCTATCTAGGTTTGTAGAGAGATTTCTCAAGAGTTAGAGAAGCTAATCTCTCATAATATTTCCAAAATAAGAGCAAGAGAGTTCAAAGATTGTTTATGCACATTACCTTTCTTATTTGAGTTCATTTTCTTATATATTGGATGAAAATGATTCATGTCCATTAGATTAGAATATTCTCAAATAGTTAAAAGATATAGGCCATTGATTAGAAACTGATTTTTAAAGATTGGACTGTTATACAATGTTTTGGCAACTTTGGATCGATCCAAGTGTAAAAAATAGTTAAAACCTGCAACCCGAGAGTTGTTGGTTCAATCAAGATAAGTTTGGATTGATCCAAATAATTTGGATCGAAGTGGATCGATCCCAATGTCTTGTAATGCCTTCTAAAAATTTAGAAATGCTACAAAGGCCTTCAGATCGCTCCTCCATGGTCTGAGAAGGTTCTAAGATCTTTAGAACCCTTCCTTGGACCTTGATTCACTTAGGCTACTTCACATCACCTGATTTGCCTTATGAGAGCTTGGAGTAAGGTGTGAATCTTTCGGGATGATTTGCTAGCTCTTGGATTGACTTCTAGAGGCTTTCTTGGCATTTGATGACGATCCTCATGATGCTTGAACCCAAGAACTTCCTAGACTCTAACATGATTCAACTCATATCCTTTTCTATACATTACATGTATTTTACTGTTCATGGAATTTACAACATATTATATTTACAATCTCCTCCTTTGGGAATTTCATGACAAAACTTTAATATACATGAAAATAGAGTACAAAATGAATATTACAATGAATACATGAACTCCAACACTAGCCAAATCTTCAATGAATCTCTTTGGCTCTCCCCCTTGATACATGCTTGGGTTTTTTCATTTATTGCTCTTCATTTGCAATAAGCTTTAGCTTTAGGATTTGACAAAAAATATATCTTTCTCAAATCAAGATTAGTCTAGTCAAATGATAAAGTATGGTGAACATACAAGCAAGCAAATGAATGCATATGCCCATGATGTGAGGAATTAAGTATGATAAGTGCAAGTGAATATGCATTGAACATAATTAGCCTTAAGATATTTTACTTTATCATTTATTAGATTAATGACATGTAGAGTTCCATTAATCTTTATGTTTTTCTCTCCCTTACTTAGGTAATTCATTTTTACTCCCCCTGAGTATGATACACTAATTTTTAGATCAAAATTGTCTTTGATTTTCAAAATTTTCAAAATTTGCCAAACTTTACTTAGCTTCTTCTTAACTCTCCCCATTTTTGTCATGGATACCAAAGTTTTTATTGTAAAGGCATAATATGGAGGATATCAAAAGAACGTAGAGTGAACAAATCATAAAATGCAAACCATAGAAAAATAAGAGATTTTAATTAATTTTCAAAAAGGATTTACAATTCAGTTTCCAATATAATTAGGACGACATCGAAATTCACAAAAATGAAAACACTAAGCTCTATGCATCCTCATCGCTCTCCTCATCCTTGTCATTGGTGAGAATGTCTAGGACTACCCTAGGTTTAGGGGTGCAAGAGGGATCGACAATACCCACGATGTGGACTAGTCGCTAATCCATGCTTTCACTTACTTCCCAAAGCGGTCAAAGCATCGGAGAATGCACCTAAAGTCCCTATGGATATCTCAGATCAAGGCTGAGAGTGCCACTGATAGTGTCACTGATAGTGTCAGGGTTGTAGTCTTTAAGGAGGTGGGAGGAACTAGGGGTATAGATGCAAAGGTACTAGCTGTTGTTGTAGTCTCTAAAGCTAGTGGTGGAACACGAACAGGAGCCTGAACAATCTAAGCTACCTCTCCAGCTGCCTGGACCACCTCTGCTTAGCTCGTCACTGACCTTCCATCCTCTTGATGGTAGCATCATCAATGGGAAGGCCCTAGGAAAGAGTTACGGCATCTCTTAGAAACATGACACCGCATTGCTTTAAAAGCTGAGTGACTAGCACTCCGTAATGTAGGCCATTCTTCGTCCCATCGTCTATGGACATCTATAGCATAATTTGGCACATAATAGTTGGGATTTTGATGGACTTGCCCTCCATCAAGCTGGTAACTAGATGTGCCTTGCTGTCTATCATGACAATCTTGTGCATCGTCTATAATAGATTGTGCACAAGAATGATGTCGAGTACCCTCGCCACCATGCTACACTCAGTAATAGGCAGTTTCCCAAACCAGGAACTTCCCTCTCTCTCAAAAAGCTCAGAAATGCGAGCTTTGTTAATCCCTTAGTTAGGAAAGACAATGGCACCGGCTGAAGGGCTGTAATCCCCAACAGCATAGAGACCCAATCCAGATTGATTAACATGCGGACTCCATAGACTTCGGTCTCAAATGAGAGCTGACTGTAGTCTATGTTATGGATGTTGGAGTAGAAGATGAGAATGGCTTCTTATGGCACCTTGCCTTTGATGATGGTGATTTCCAACCACCCGTCAATTGGAATCGCTATGCTAATCATGAAGTCCTGAAGTGTCGTTTGCTTCACATACCTTTTGATAAAAATATATTTCTTCGAGCAGATGTTTGTGTAGTTATGGAAGGCTATGGCATTCCTCAGTGCTCCAAAGTTTGTAGATGTGGTTCTTGGTCGCTTGATTTGCTCCTTTTCATGCATAGGAGCTTTCCCCAAATCCCTCTTCCACATGGTGTCGGCTTGGTAGATTCACAAATCCTAAGAAAATGAGGTGGGGGAGAGCAAAAGTAGTTGTGGAGTGATCTTGGTTTGATTTAGGATCGAACTAGGTCATACCCCCTCTTTTATAAATGAGCAATGGTTCATTTCCCATAGGTATCGCTAGTTTGGATCGATTCTTGATCAATCCAAAATGGAATCTTCTTGGTGAAAACCGAGATTCTCTTTATTCTAGCTCAGCTAGCCCCACTTACCCCAAATAAATGTTTCTTATTACTTTTTAGGGTATTTGGATGTGCCTTTATATATAGCACATCCCATCGTGCCTCGAAGATATTCAAATCTCTTTGACTCCAAGGCCTTTGTGAGGATATCCGCCAGCTAATCCTCAGTCGAGACATGCTTTAGAGATATTGTTTTGTCTTCAACCAATTCATGGATGAAATGGTGATGAATATTAATATATTTAGTTTTAGAGTGTTGAACTGGATTTCTAGAAATCAGAATTGCACTTGAGTTGTCTATGAACAGATTAATTATAGATTGAAATAACTCGTAATCTACAAGCATCTGCTTCATCCATAGCAGTTGTGTGATTCCACTTCCAGAAACAATGTATTCTACCTCGATTGTCGATAGTGATATGGAATTTTGCTTTCAACTATTCTAAGAGACAAGACAGTTTACCATGTAAAAACATCCACCACTTTTGCTTTTTTGATCATCAACATTGCCTGCCCAATCAACATCTGAATAACTAGGTAACACTAGCATGGTATCAAATGGATACCAGAGATTGAAGTTAATTGTTCCGTGGACATAACGAACTGTTGATGCAAGGGCATCATTTGTCAAATCCATGGGCAAAGGTGTGGAAGAAGCTTAAACAAGCCAAACCTTGAAAACCAAAAAGGGTAAAGGCATGCATGTTGCTTCATAGGGATCATGTAGTATGACCTTAGGTATGTCCACACACAAGGTTGAATGCCCCAACTTGGTCCTAAGTTGATATGGACCTTCCCAAGATGTGCACAATAGTGTACCAAGAGAACTCACTATGTGTGACCGATCACAAAGTCCATGATCGATGACAAACTCAAAACACAAGACTTATGACCAATCACAAAGTCCATGATAGATCACACTTAAGGTTTTTGACCACCTGAGGACTAGGCTCCTTCTCTGTGACCGATCACAACCTGGGTCCTAACAGCCTCATGATCGATCACAAAGCCCATGATCTATCATGCTGTGGTTGTGACTTAAAGTGGGGCCCACACCACTCGATACCCCTCAACTAGTTTTGGAGGCTTAAAGGAAAAGGACCCATGACCTATCATAAACCCCATGATTGGTCACAAATCTAGAATCTTAATTTTTCCGTCTTTCTCCATTTTTAATGAATGGACAGTTTTTCTTGTCCATTTGAAAAGATTCTAATCCGAGGATTGAGAGCATTTTTCATTCCCTATAAAAGGAAATGTTTTCCCATTAGGGTATTGAGATTCTTCAAGCATCAAGAGAGTGTTATTTTACTTTGCTAAAAAGAGCCTCCAAGGGTGAAAAACCCTAATCCTCCATTACTTAAGTTGCAAGCTTGAAAGTTCATTAAGGAAATCTCTCTTATTC
>JAOXJP010235304.1:0-10033 GCA_025762735.1 Platanus orientalis | reverse complement strand
GATCTCAGAACTCCATTGAAGGGATCATCAGTGAGCTTCTTCCTTCATCTTCTCCTACAACAGTCATCTATCAGGACATGTGGTTGCAGAATCCCTTTTCTTTGAGCAACATACCTTCCCTAAAAAAAATATCAAAACCCAAATGTCTTGGAATTGGGTTGGATTAAAAAAAAAAAGGTAACTAGAAATAGAGAGCAAAACCTGAAAAGGGTTTAGTAACAGTGGTCTTTCATGTCTTCAACTCCTTTACCCAAAACCACCACCGGATTTAGGGTTTACTAACGAACAAAACATTGTTTAAGGTTTAGAAGAATAAAGGGTTGAGGGTTTAGTAATGAATACCGTTTAGGGTTTCAACGAAGGAAGCTTAGGGAAAACAAAGGTAGAAGATGCAAAAAATGGAGAATAAGTGCACAAAAAATCCTAAATATGGGGCTAGATTTAGCTGGTAGAAGCTTAATAGTGAGCTTCATTCTCTCTTAAGCTACTAACGCGGGAGTGTGAGTGAGAAATAGAGGGAACTCACCATGAGTGAAGACTAAGAAGAATGCCACCAACACGGGAAGGATCCAGAAGAAGTGGGAAAAGAACGTTAAAGAAAGGAAAAAGGGATGAGGGGGAATATATATATATATATATATATATAGATATAGGAAGCATTCTATAAAACGCTGCATATGTTAATTTTGTAGCATTTAAAAAATGTTTATGTGTTTTTTGCGCTGACACATGACGGAGATTATGATTTCTTTATGCAGCATTTATAAAACGCTGTATAAATATAAATTATACAACATTTATAAAAAAAACGCTGCTTATTTATGTTTGTACAACATTTAATAAGCACTGCATAATTATTTATTTCCTTTTCGGTAGCATTTTCTATGAAAACACTGCATATTATAAACTTTATACAACATTTTTATAAAAGCACTACTTATAGATATGTTACCAAAAACTAATTTTGTTGTAGTGAAAGGAGAGTGCTTCATGTCCTATGGTGACATCCACTAACAACTCAGTGAAGGGTAATGGGAAGTCATCTTTTGGGCAGACACAATTGAGATCCCTATAGTTGATACATACCCTAATTTGATCATTCTTCTTTTGCACAGACACAATATTAGCGAACCACTTCGAATATCAAACTTCTCAAATGAACCTATCTTTAAGGATTTTATACACTTTTCATTCTATTTTATCTACAATATCATGCCTGGCTTTTCGTGGGTGTTGCTTGATGGGCCATTGAGAAGTATAAATGGCGAGGTGATGGACTGCCACGTTTGGGTATAACCTAGCATCTCAGAATAACTCTAAGTGAACACATCCTGATTTTCTAAGGGAATTCAAAATAATGCGCATGTTCTTCTAAGGAAAGACAAGCACTGACGAAGGTGGGTTGCATATCTTCTTCAGTTCCCAAGTTTATTTCAATCAGGCCATCAACAACTGATTGACCCCCATCTTCAAGTTCTGGGGGTGCGGGCATAACTTGTCTCCTGACAAAGTCTTCAGGTGTTTCGGTGAACAGACACTCGAAAGGAGCATCCTCAAATAATTCAACCCCATGTGCTGTAATCATATATAAGGAGATTTTTATGTTGGTGGGCCATCAACCTAGCCCTCTTATATTATCCTTGTTCTTTGAATGAAGAACTAGGCATTCGAAATTTTGGGTTAAGACTTCCTTGCCTTTGTATGACTTTTTCCACTCCCCTTGTCGGTTGAACCCATATCTTTCAAGCAACCCTAGAGTTAGTTTCATGTTTGGCAACAAGCTATTTAGGTCTTTAAGTTCCCTTTCTACTGCGATTCTTGAATCATCTTTCAGTTGGATTGGGCCGTCGGGTAAGAGAATGGTGGAAGACCAATAAGGATCGATTTGTGATTGAGACAATTACGCTAAGGGAAAAACAAAACCTTGTGCTACAGCATCAAGTAGTAGCTTTGGCTCGTTCTTGATAGTTTTGACGACCTGTTGTACTTTTTAATTTTCAACGCTTTGAATTGTCATCCCTTTTAGATGGGATGTTTTGTGATGGCATTTGTGGCTTAGTCTTATGGTAATATCTAGCATCGGTGAAATATGCATCAATGTTTGGAATGGGTTATCGTTGGCTACTATAGTGCCTTGAGTGCCTTGCCATGGGTACTTAATGCATCAGTGAAAGGTGGAGAGGACAACTTGATACCTATGCATCCATGGTCATCCTATGAGGGAGTTGTAAGCGGTATTTGTTCAATGACAAAGAAAGATGTCCAATCTTCTATTTGCTCAAACTTGGTCTTTAACCAAATGGAGCCAAGGGGACATTGTTCAATCTGATTGAAACCTTGGATGACAAGACTACTAGCTTTGAGTTGAGATAAATCGATCCCCAAATAAATCATTGTCTTGGCTGGGAGGATGTTTATTGCTGAACCGTCGTCGATAATTACCCTGGACACGGATTGTTTGTTGATGATGCCAATGATGAATAGTAGCCTATTGTGATAGGGATCGTCTGAGTATCGGTTGGTGTCTTCGAAAGTGACTATGGGCATGCATATCCTTCTCGTGTTGCTGCCTACCAAGAGGCCCTTGCAATGTCATCATTCTTAGTGAATTCATTAGGGTGGGTAAGTGCATATATCATAGAGGCCTTGAGTTCTAGTGACATACGAAGTGCATCATAGATGGTTAATAAGGATGTGATCCTTTTCAGATGTGTCATTACATCATAGGGAATAGGGTTATCTGTCTTCTTGATGGCTTTGTTGTGTTCAACATCTATAGTAGCATTTTTCATTGCATTCGCTTATTGGTTAGTAGTAGGGCCTAGAGATCACTGCCTGACTTGATGCACGTATTGAATGTGTGGTTGATGTCCCTAGACTGGAGTGGTGATTTTGAGTTTAGTGACGTTATAGACCTCTATTTGCTAGGATGTGGACACTTCGTCTTTAGAGAAATCCTTGGATGCAGTTATGAAGTTATCACTATCATTGTCAGAAACTTCAGAGCCAGTAATTAAAGGTGGCATGCCCTATAGGGATGAATCATTAATACCGTGGGTCTTCCATGGGTCTGGAAAGTTTTCCTCCTCGCGTCGACCGAGGTTGAAGCCTCACTGGCATCCATATTAATGTCCCATTGATTTTGTGGTAAGAATTATATCACACTTTGGATATACTAAGGGTCGTGTCTGTATGCTCTTTGATGGTGATAAAAGCGATCCAGGAGCATTGGCCAAAAGGAAATGTGGCATAACAGTAGAGTTAGGTACCAATCAAAATCAAGCGAGTCCAAGGAGATGGGGAAGAGCCCCACCAATAGATTATGTTATGTCCTTGGTAGTCCTGTTTCTTGTAAGAAACATTCAATATGATAGTGAGGGTCCCCTGCCCCAATATACAACGTAAGTGGCAGGAGCTGATATCCATTTGGGAATTTGGTGAGATAAACCTCATTCCTGATGGGCTGTCTTGATTTGCCGAAGTGCCTTAAATCCAACACTTGAGCGATAATCTGATCTGGAGAACCATCATAGCCTTGATAAGTCTATTGCTGCCTTGGTTATCTTAAAGGGTCTGTGTTCCAAGGATCATATGGTTCCATGCCAGGTTGCATGAACTCATGAATAAACATTTCAATGAAGTACCCCTAAGAGGGGATGCTTTGTGGTCCTAAATCCATGTACCAATCTAGGGGTGCACCATCGAACAAGAATGGAAATAGCCATAATACAAGGTTATTGTTATGTGTTATTCCTCTACAAGACATCATGAACTTGAACAGATGACACCAAGGGCATTGATAGTCTGCATTAGAAAGGACTTTATAGCCTGGTGGAAATGGTTCACAGTAAACTACATTTTGGCAAGGGAAAGCTCATTGATAGAACTTGTTTAGTATACTCTAAAAATATCTACGCTTCCATGGTGCCATAGGAAGACATGTAATTCTCGATGATCAGGGTAGTGGACCAATCTTAGTTTAACCTCTAAGCTTTGTTCCAATCACTTGGGGTGTCATCTATCTGTGTATATATATATATATATATGTTTGTTGTTTTAAATCATATACATGCTGATTTTTTTAAATGGAATTGTCAGCACCCAAATTTTGACGTAGGTTAATTAATGGAGTCAAATGGGTTCATTACAGCAAGAGATAAAGTCAGATCCTAGACTCCCCTAAACTCTAGATAGTTAGGCAATCTCAAAGGATACTCTGGTCGCAAATGCAATGTCAATGTCCAAACTCCACCTAAAGATTAATCAGACTAAACCCTAATTTCTTCAGATTACACCCTAGGACTACAAGGGTCTAAACTTTAAACTATTAGCTCTATTTCACTTTGAATTTTTCAACCTTCATAAGCCTTCCCACACTGAAGCACCAAAAGGCTGATAAATTACCATTTTACCCCCATACCTCTAAAAAACCCTAATTCAGTATATGGGACTCATTTTCTCTAGGACTCCTCAGCCTTCATAAATTCTTAGAAATCCAATTAAGGCCTACTTGGACTCATTCACTCCAGAATCCTTCTACAGTATAGCTATCTTAAATTTTTCGGCCTTCATAAGCCTTCTCACATTGAATCATCAAAAGGCTAGCAAATTACCATTTAACCCCTACACCCTTAGAAATCCCAATTGAGGCCTATTGGACTCATTTTCTCCAAGACTCCTCAGCCTTCATAAATCCTCCCACAGTAAAGCTCTTTTGAATTTCTCAACCTTTATAAGCCTTCCCACACTGAAGCATCGAAAGGTTGATAAATTACCATTTTACCCCTACACCTTTAAAAATCTCAACTTCAAGCTATTTAACCCATTTTCTCCAAGACTCTCAGGCCTTCATAAGCCTTCCCACATTGAAGCACAATAGGCTAGGGAAATTATCATTTTACCCTTATATCTCAAAAATTCACTATTTCTCTAAAAAATTAGATCCTCGGTAAATCCCCGAAAGCCCGATATAAATCATAAACTTAGTCAGTTAGTGGACTCATGCAGAAAAATCCAAGATCTCCCAAAAAAAAAGCACAAGGGGCCCAATGCCCCCTAATCATCACATTCTCCCCCAAATTACAACCAAATCACTTCTACCAGCCATGAACACTTGGTGAACCTTCGAGAATTCTCCAGGAATCTAAATTCCTCAAGGTCAAGCCCATGTTCTTAGATTTTTTGAGATCTTCAATAAACACCTTGATAGATAAGTTCATCCACAAACTTAGCATAGCTTGATGGCTCAGTTCTTCACAAATCTAGGGTGTATTTTTTGGTCAAGTGACATTCCTTCAAGAATCTCCCGAAAAATCACCAAGAATCAGATTGTCTGCCTATCAGGTCCTGTGGACTCATAATTCCAAAACCTAGACAACCATGATCCTCATTATTTCCACTTCAAATCCAGGAAAAATTTATCTCAAGTCCATAGGAAATTTTGTCTAAGACAATTCAAGGTTTCAAACATAGGGTTTGACTCGAGTGTTGGATTCACGAGCCTGTGTTTTAGAAACTCTGAAGGTCATCTTTCATATCAAGATTTTAAAAATCAATTTTACCATTTTACCCCTCCCTCATAGGTATGAGTCATTCCAAGGTCATTCAAAGTTAGTTTTGACCCGTTTACCCTACTTCAAATCCAATTTCGACAATTGCATTGCTATCAGAATATCCGGGAGATGTGAAAAACTAATAAACTTTGAAACATTCAGTCATACAACCCCAAAAGCAAACCTAAATAGTAAGGGAAAAAATCCAAAAAAGCAATCATTTCCCCTTTTCAAAAAGTGCCATTTTTCCCAAAATACACCTCACTATTTTTTAATCCTATACCCCTCATTTGGAATATTCCAAATGAGGGGTAGAGACCCTAAGGACCACTACCCTAACCCCTACAACCCTTGCACCTCCTCACCACCACTACATATTCCCATAGGCCCTACCACCCCTTTTACCTCTTCACCACCACCACACACTTGTCATGGGCCCCAGCACCCGTCACCACCTCACTTCTTCCCCCTTCCACTCCCCCCACATCCTTATAGCCTCCAACCACCAGCCACATCTACCTCACCCCCTTCTAGTGGCTTCCACCACCTCACCCCCACTCCCCTCCACTCATTCCTCCTCTTCACCTCACCCCATGTCACCTCTCCACCTCACCCCATGTCACCCTCTCCACCTCACCCCTTGATCCCCACCTATAAATACCCTCCCATTTCATCCAAAGAAGAGGAGGGAGAGAATTTTGAGGAAAAATCCCCAAGAAAGAAAGAAAAGAAAAGAGAGAAAAGAAAGAAAGAGAAAAAGAAAGAAATAGAAGAAAACCTCCCAAATCAGGTTGGTCCCCCCTTGTTCTTTTTTTGTCTCCTTAGACCCATCTTGCTGTAATCAACCCACCCATGAACCCTTTAAAGCAGTCTCATGGTGGGACATGGCTTGTCTCTCCCTTGCTGTTTTTTTTTATCCAATGACAGTGTAGAGAGTATAACTCCTTCCATACTATGAGTTTAGAGTTCAAATTTTAGTTGAGAGTCACTAACATAGTTAATTATCAGACCACTAAATTTGAGCCCTAGATGACACCATTTGACCCCCAAAGTGGACCCCACTTTCTCATTGTGTAAACATGTTCTGCATAGCAGCATCTGAGCCATAGTTAATTCCAGAATTTTTATTCATAGCCTATGTATTATTTTTATGAAATTATTTATGTATTTGGTAGATAGCTAATTTAGATATCTTCATTATTTTTTATACTTCATTTTATTGCAGTTTAAGTATTTTATTAGAATTTTTACTTAATTATTTTTTTGTTGCCTCCATTCTGTTTTCAATCTAGTCATTCATCTTGTTTGCTAAATAACTTCATGTGTATATACTTTTTTTCTCTCAAATTTGTACAATATCTTCCTGACTTCCTATGATTATTCTCCACAAAATTTGGGCCCAACCCCATACATATAACTCTCGGAATGGGCCCCATAATTTACTATTTTTATCAAATTCTATGCTAAGTTGTACATAACCCACACCTTGGAAAATTCCAAATGGGACCCAGCCTTATCCAATGGGACTGTAATTTCCTGGAGAGCCTTCTGGGATAATAACCCAACTCTTTGAAAATTTCCAGGTCCAAGGGACCTCTTTTGATGGCCTAAAATCCCAAAAAACAGGTTGCTAATTTCTAACTCAGAACCAGTACACCTGAACTTTCACTCCCGTGAAAGATCAGGCGTACCAACCTGAATGGCCCACTTTGATGTCCCTATATGTCTAGCAGCAAGTAAGGGTAGGTGCACCCTTAAAAATCCCCAAGGAAGAATTTCAGACCTTTGACTTTATTGAAACAATAGAGTAGGGTCCATTTGGACCAGTACGCCTGATCTTTCATAAAAGTGAAAGTTCAGGCATACACAAGTTCAGGCATATAAACAAGTTTAGGGGTACATAGCTAAACATTCCCTACCTCTGTCCTTGTATGTCCAAAAAGATCATAAGGTCTCAAAGATCCCTAAAATCCCTCTAAAGGACAGATACAATCCTTGAATCTTTTTAGAGCCATTAGTGGGGCCCAGATAAGGTAGTACGTCTGAACTTTCACTTCTGTGAATGATCAGGCAAGCATAAGTTTGGGTGTACAGATCTTTTCAGATGTACAAATCTGAAAACACCCCTCTCTGTCCCTACGTATCCAGTGGGTTCGTAAAAGTCCATAAACCCTAGGAAACCCTTAAGAAAATACTTCTAGACCCTGATTTTATTGAAGCTACTGAATGTGATCCATTTGGGATAGTATGCCTAAAATCATATCATTGTGAAAGATCATGCATACTTAAAAATCAGGCGTATACATGAAGATTAGGCATATTGATTAGGAAATTCTAATTTTACCCTTTTTAATAAATCAGAAGGTAGGAACGAAGTCCTACATGTTTAGAACCACAAAAAACCCTGGTTCTAACCTCCAAAACCCTTGTCTAGCCTTTAAACATAGACTAAGTCCAGTATCAAGCATTTAAGTGTCCAAAACGTGAATTTTACCCAGGAGGCAACACTAGTGTCGTGGCTACTACGTTAGTGCAATCCGGCTGCGTAACCTGACTCAATCACTGCCTTTTAATCCTTTCCAACTTTTTCAATCTCCACCTTACCCTAGGGTCATGTCATATTGGTTCATGACCCAAAGACCCTGAGATGTGGCTATAGCCCAATTAGGTCCCTAAAATACTCACATCGGTATAACATAGTCTTGACCCCCTTTCATTATCGTATTTCAGCAGCGAGAAGTACTTTGTAAGTATATAAATAGACTAAAATAATCAACACCCAATTCACTCTCACAGTCAGACATACTTGACTACCGAGATTTGCATATACAATAAATCCCCAAAATTACATGCGGTTTGATTCTGACAAAACTCTAAGAGCACCGAACCATACAAGATCGGGTATGTAGGCAGTTTGAGACTATGTCTTAGGTGCAATTGCAATGATTACACCATGGGGGTGGTCCAGACCAATCAAAATAAAAAATCATTTCCCATTTATTTTCGCTTACTAGCACTTGAAAGTTGCTAGGTTAGAGGAGCCACCCTTAAAAGGTGGGTAATTAGGGTGCCTAACACCTTTCCCAATTGCAACCAAACAACTTACCTGAATCCCTAGAAAACTAGACCAGGTCGAGAGTCAATCCCTAGGCCTAAGTGCCTAGCCTAGGCTGTAAGGCCTGGCAATCCTTATTTCTAGGGGAAATGAGGTAGATGTCCAACCTCTTTTATAAAAACTTAAGTTGGTGGAAACTCCAAACCGAATCCTAGAGGCCAACCCAAGTTGAGTGGGTGTGGTCCCCAAAGTGGGGCCGGCAAACCAGCCAGTCTTTCAGTGATGCCCACAGGAATAACACCTAAAATATCTTCTTGTTGCAAGAGATTAGAGTTATATGAATATTTTGAATACTTGAAAACTATAGAGAAAACCTTGTTTTTGACAAAGTATAAAGAAATAAGAATTGACTTGAAAATCAATTGAATTTAAAACATAAGGAGGTTCCATTTAAGTACGTATAAATAAGAGACTGAATATGCAAGAGTAAGAAAGTTTGAAAATTGAAGTGAATTACACGGGTGCAAGGTGTGGTAATTAACGTTGATGAGAGCAGACTATGTACTTGGTTTGAATAATTCATTTTTATGGAATATGATTACCCTTTTAAAAAATTATATGTATACTTAAATTGGATTAGGCGAAAAATCGGGTTGGAATGGAAATCACAACGAGTAAGTTATCTCATGTATTGGAAACACGAATGGTTATCCTGGATATGTATTTTTTGTATATGATGGAAATAATTGTCTCTTTGATGATGTTAGTGTTTGTTGTTATATATATATATAATGTCACTTGTATTGTGTGTTATGCTATAATGGGTGGAGGTGGTTAGGGGTGGCAATGAGCCGAGCTTTGCCAGCTTAACTCAGGCTCATCACATGAAGTTAAAGCTCGGGCTCGGCTCAGGCTCGTGACGAGCTTGAGATGTCAAGCTCAAGCTCGGCTCGTTAAAAATGAGTTAAGCTTGGCTGACATCTCAAGCTCGGCTCGTTAAAAATGAGTTAAGCTTGGCTTAAGCTCGAGCTTGTCAAATTGCACGATTTTTTTATGAAAGAGAGAGAGAGAGAGAGAGACATGATGAAATCCAGTGGAAAACCACCATTTGAACATGAAATCAAGTGGAAAATTGTTCCATTTTAATGATATAGGAAACCACTCTCCAAGTTAGAGCTGAAGATCTGATTAAGACAGGGATGGACAATGCCAAGAAAGGATAACCTTTAATCTCCATATTTAACTGCTTTGGGCTCTTAAACTATACTTACATCATCTTTTCAAGTAGATCTAAAGAAAACTAGCTGAAGGCATGACAGAGACATCGTAGCTGGCACAACACCCCTTTTAAGCCCTCTCAAAGACAAAACATTAACATGGGAAACTTGTACATGAGCATGGCATCAACATTTCTCAACAGTCGGAA
>JAOXJP010235303.1:0-10033 GCA_025762735.1 Platanus orientalis | reverse complement strand
GCGGCGTTAGCCCAGCAAGCAACGGCTTTTCAGCTTTATTGGAGCAAGGGCGCGCTAGCGCGCGCATACGTTTTGAAACTGAAAAACGATTATATAATTAAGTTAAGGCGCCAACGCGCAAAATCATTGACAAAACATTTGTTTCCCTACATGTATTGAGCCTTGGGTTGGGCTGAGGTAAACCTAAGCCCAACCCTTAGGAAGCACAGATACTCCAAAATCCTCGGCATATCCGTGTCTGACACGTATTCGTATCCAATACTCCGAGGATACCTTTGCATGTGTGCCGCGGCTTGTTGGAGAATAATTCTTTTTTGAATTTTTAGTACTTTGTACTTTAAAGACTAAACATCATTGTATGGGTATGAATGTGCTTCTACTATTACTTTTAAATTAGTTTTAGAAATATTTCAAACATTTTGATGCATGTTATTTATTTTTTCAACATAAAGTGATATAAAAATATTAATTAATTAATTGACGTATCGTATCCTAGTTTTTCAAGAATTGTCGTGTCGCCGTATCCATGTCCCATATCAGTATCAGTGCTTCCTAGCCCTAACAAAGATTTGGTCTTTTATTTTGGGCCTGAGCTCTTGTCTGGCCTAGCTCGAGCCCTGCCATTTCAAGCCAAATTTTGGGTTGGGCTAGGTTGGCCCGAGGTCATGCACACCTCTAATCAAAATGGTATTTAATGAAATGAAAGAACCATTTTTAGAGAAATAAAAATGAAATAAATAAATAAACGATAATAAAGTGAAGGGATAAACATGAGTTGGATAAAAAAGAAAAAAGAAAAAAGAAAGTGATTAATAGGGGAGAAATGTAGGAGATGTTTAAGAGATGAGAAGAGAGATTTTAAGGAAAGGTAACTTAGTGAGAGAATTTTTTAGGAGAGGTGATTAATATATTAATTAAAGATAATTAAGAAGGAGAAGATTTTGGAAAATAGAGAAAATATAGGGTGTTTTGAGAGGGGCATGAGGCTATTGTTTATATATATTGGACCGAGTTTTTTTTAGACCAAATTTTGGATTGGGCGGGGCTGGGTTCAAGTGCATGCCCTTAATCAAAATGGTATTTAGTGATTTGTAACTGCCATTTTTTAAAAGAGAAATAATAGGGAAATAAATAAAAAATATAATTAAGAAGATACACATGAGTTGGATAAAAATAAAAATAAAGAGATTAAGGGTGTCCAAGTGCCACCCTAAAAAATGAGAAAAAAAACCTACAATCAATTTCAAAATTTTTTTTTAACAACTTCCTGAGGATTTCCCATTCAATTATCTCATATAACTCTCTCCGGAAGTGCGAGCTCTTCTCTGGTAAAATCTTAGTTTCTTATTCACCCCTAAACCTTTCCTTCCTCTTGTCACTCCCGTATTTCCCATCCTCCCTCTTACCCCCTCCTTTTATAGTTTCCATCCCACATATATGTAACCAATTTCCACCTATTTGATAGTTCACTTAGCCGATTCTCACCTCAGACATGTCCCTTTCCACTTTCAGTAGTACCCCAATGGCTTTGACAACATCCTCGTCTAATGCAACAGGAATCGAAAGTATCACATTGCATGTCAAAGACATGTCAACGGAAGACCTAAGGGTGGATATCATAGACATCCCCACAAATTCAAACCCAGAGGATTGGCGTGATAGACTGGTTTTCAAGCTCATCCATAATAAACCCATTAAGGTCCCAGTATTCCTACGAACAATGGAACGATCGTGGAAAGTGTCAGAGGAGGTTGATTTTGGTACGCTTCAAAACAACCTGTTCGTTGCAAAGTGCCACCACCATAGTGAACTTAAAAGAATCATTTCTGAAGGCTCATGGAATTTTGAAGATCATCTGGTGAAAATCAAGGAGTGGATTCCCCCGACACCGGCGGCATCTATAAAGTTTGGGCCAACACCATTCTGGGTCCAACTATATAACCTTCCAAAACAACACTATCATGAGGAGACGTTGCGCCGACTGGGTGTGAGACTTGGTGAAGTTATCACATATGAAAGAAAACAACAAATTGGTGAGTATAGGCCTTATTATCGCATCCATATCAAACTGGATTTTACTAAACCGTTGAAACCTTTCCTACTAGTCTGGAAAGAAGGGCAAGGTGAAGTTAAGATAGATGTCAAATATGAGAGACTACCTATCTATTGCTACTATTGCGGAGTTATCGAGCATGATGATTTTGAATGTAAGATTAAATTTGATGATAAACAGAATGATGAAGCGGTAGATGAGATCCAATCCCAAGGACCATATGGTCACCATCTTGAAGCAACAACATATTCCAAAAATGTCTTCAACCAATGGCTATACAAACCAATAGACAATCACTCGCTCATATCCTTGGCTAAACAATAGGATAAAGGGAGATATGTTTATTCCAAAGCAGTTACTCTACCACTTGAACCAAAGCAGTAGGAGGTGATCTCAAGTGACACAAAAAGGAGATTCCATCACCAAGTCATTACTTCTACAACAGTCCAACATGAAGTAGAACTGCTTGACTGGAGCAAAGGTGATAAAGTTCCGTAAAAAGTCTCTCCACAAGAAACCCAGACCACCGACACTGTGATGGAAGATGTGGAAGAGGAGTTGCTTCAGAGTACAAAACCTTTCCCACATGACATTCCAAAGAATTCCTCCTCTCAGGCAATAGTAGCTTCTCTGATCGGTGCAACTCCGAAACTGTGTCACAACAGTACGCCTAGCATGTTGGGAGACGATGAACAGGAGATCATAGAAAGGACACCCAAGCATGGAGAGGAGATTGTAGAAAGGACATCCAAGCATGGGAGGTAACGGAAATCAAGGGGATGGGATAGTGTGGTACGGGCGACCCATACCCATATGATGGTGAGGACACAATGGACCATAGCGGGTCTGTGCTTGAAGCAGGTGAAGGTTCAGCTGCTAGTACATCCTATACCCAAAAGGTTATAGCAAAAGATAAGAACTGGACTACCATAATGGGGGAGGCCCACGTGAGAGGAGAACCCACGTCAGCTATCCCAATAGTAAATACCACTTATGCTGATAACTAACCAGCTGACTCATTTAGCAATATAAAATTATCCTCTCAACCAGACTCCCTATTTGCAAGTGAGGGGCAGATAGTAACAAAAGAGTACGTGAGGCCCTATCAACCTGACATGGTGTCAGCTAAAACTATGGGAGCAAAAAAAAAAAAGGTATGGGTGTGGATGTCAATCAAGGAACTATAGCCAATACCCATGCGCTGGGTACATCCTACCATATAGCTCAGCAAGTACGCAACAAAGAAAGCAAGATTTCAGTACACGACATGCAAAAAACAAATCATATCTTGGCCCACCACAATATAAAAACGAGTATAGCTCAGGATCAAGTGGGGTGTACACAAATGAAGATACGAGCATTATGTGTGGCAAGCCACAAACAAATCAGGGATGATTTTCTCATAATTGGCTACCAAGCGCAGTGCGATACTCATACCAACACAGTGGTGAAGCTAGCAATGAAGGTCACTTTGGCTTTTGGACGGAGAAGGTATTGGGCCCACACAACAGAATCAAAGAAATAATATATCAACACCCCCTAAAAGACCCAATGGTGATACATATTACTCATCTGGTGGCAGTTGCCACGACTATGCTACATGAAAGCTACGGCCCAAGGTCCCACCTAGGGTGAACATAATCAAATGATTTGTGTAACCAATCTCATGGTGTAGAGGCAAGAACTGTTACTCCAACTCTAGAGGCACATGATCACATCCATCTCTCATAAGTGTCGAAGGCTCAAGTAAGGGATATACATGCGGACACAGCTTATCAGGTGCACAAATATATAGATACGAACGAGATAGAGCTCATTAGTGCCATCCAAGCTAGAATGAATACAAAAGAAATGGTGGTGGTCAATTTAAAAAATACTCATATGACAAAACATACCAAAGGAGGCTCTTCTAGTAGACATCTACTACCAGCAGAACTGCAAGAGGCATCTATTCGCCACATCCAAGAGAAGTTAAAGCAACAGGTAGCCACTCCAGTAGACCCAGCTCTCCAATCCTTGATCTAGGATTGGTAAAAAACTCAGGAGGAAAACATTGTGTTGGAACAACGATTGATGATCAATTCTAAAGATGGGGGAAACATGGAGACCTTGTCAATGAGGAAGCGGACAGACAGGCCCATCCCTTAAGAACCTAATGCAAAATGACAACAAATGCAGTTAGAGGCCCACTAGGTACCTCAAGATACCTTTCCAATTTCAAATTCCTCTTTATCTATATTGAAGAGCATGCATGACCACCCATTGAAAAATCAAAGAAAGTATCCTGTTGTCAGGAAAAGGCAAAGCAGTATGTCCAAACCAACAAGATTTGGCAATTTACCAAAGATTGATCTACCTCATTCAAGGTCGCCAACTCTTAACACTATAGACCAAGACCCCTCTATTGACCTTAACTCACTAGCGTCCCTTAACAAGCAACAAACCTTTCCTGATACTAATGATGAAGGCATGTCTGCCGCGTTAAAGGCATGCCCACAATAATGAATGCCCTGACATGAAACTACCGCGGGTGTGGGAATCCTGAGGCAGTTTGCCGAATAAAGGAGCTAATTAGCTAAAAAAACCCGCACTTCATTTTCCTTTCCAAAACAAGGTCAAAATATGTTGGGCTTCACAAGAGGCTTGTTAGGCACTAAGATTGGTGTTGTGCTAGGGTTGATGCAGTGGGTCGGTCAGTCAGAATTCAGCTGTTATGGAAGAACAAGATCCAACTCAAAATTCTGTCAATAAACCCAAGATGGATAGCTACTTTAGTGGTCAATGAATCTAGTGGGCTAGATTGGTGTTGTATATTTCTTTATGGCAAGCCAAATCAAAACAAACGTCCTTTACTTTGGGCCCAATTTTCGGCTTTGGTTTCAATCATGTCTAGCCCAGTCGTATGCTTGGGTGATTGGAATATATTACGGGCAAAACATGAGAAATCAAGAGGAATTATTCCAAGACCCTTTGAACTCTCCAAAGGTATAGCTATCCTAAATCAATGTCAACTGGCTGATATTGGGAGTAGAGACCCTTAATTTACTTGGTCAAATAACCAACAATACAAAATAGAGTTATGAAAAAACTTGATAAAACTGCAACTAACTCTCAATGGCAATTGCTATTCCCAAATGCCTATTTAGAGGTGATTCCTTACCTAGGGTCAGATCATCTACCCATCTCTCTCCATCTTTATCCTTTGCCAAAAGCTGTACATAAGAGGCCTTTCCGTTTTGAATGGCTTTGGATGGAGTATAACAAATGCAAACAAATTATAAAGGAGAACTGGGAAGAGCAACAATTATCTCACGAGCCTGAAGATGTCCCTTCGATGCTCCGAGGTTTAATTCAACCTCTTCAACAATGGAACATGAAGGATCTTAAAGGTCAGCGGGGGAAGATCGACAACCTTAAGAAGAAAATTAAATATCTAGGGATTAATTCTCCTGAGGCTAACAACTCTCACATAATGGCCAAGCTTCAGAAGGAGTTGGATAATTTTCTCAGAGACGAGGAAATAATGTGGGCCCAAAATCTCGTGTTAACTGGCTTTGTCATTGAGATAAAAATATAAAATTCTTTCACATGACTACCCTTTAGCGTAGGAGGAGAAATCACATCTTAGGTATCTACGACAAGAAAGGAATTTGATGCACTCAAGATGAAAAAATTGAGGCAACAATGAGACAAATTTTCTCGGACCTGTTTACTTCCTCCAATCTGTCAGAAGATGAAATATCATCCTCAACAAATCACATATCTCGGGTCCTAAATGCAAAATATTTTCACACCCTTGACCAAGAGTTTTCTATTGAAGAAATTAAGGCAACTACCTTTGAGCAAGGGCCCCTAAAAGCCCCAGGTCCTGATGGCTTCCAAGCTAGGTTCTACCAAAGATTTTGGGATATTGTGGGCTAGGAGATCACCACCTTTACCAAAAATTCTTGTAAGAAAATATTAATCTCAAGGAGAAAAATGAGACTTTTATTGTTCTGATTCCCAAAATCAAGAACCCTACTTCCCTAAACCATTTTCATCTCATAAGTCTATGCAATGTCTTCTATAAAATCATTGTGAAGCTGCTTGCTAATAGACTCAAGCAAGTGTTAGGAGAACTCATATCGGAAAATCAAAGTGCTTTCCTAAAGAGTAGGTTGATTTCAGACAACATCATTTTGGCTCATGAGCTATTCCATCACATACGCACGCATAAAGGACGAATCTGATATCACTAAAATTAGATATGAATAAAGCTTATGATCGTGTGGAATGAGTTTTCCTATTAAACTCAATGGAAAAGATGAGTTTCAATAAAAAATGGTGTGGGTGGATCAGATCCCGTATTTCCTCAACTTCTTTCCCGGTTATGATAAATGGATCTCCAGAGGTGAAATTTAATCATTCTCGAGGCCTTAGACAAGGTGACCCTCTATCACCATACTTCTTCATTATCGCTATGGAAAGCTGGTCCGCTTGCCTCAACAAAGCCATGCAAAAAAGCCATCTCAAAGGAATCAAAATTCGGAAGGGCAGTCCCATAATCTCTCATCTCCTCTTTGTAGATGATTGTCTTGTCTATTCTGAAGCTAATCCTCATTTTGCCCAAGTTCTCAGACAATGTCTCCATCAATATCAGGTTACATAAGGACAAATGATAAATTGGGAGAAGTTAGAGTTAATTTTTTGTAAGCGTACTCCACTAGAGGTTGCTAGACAACTATTTCGATTCTTACGAATCCATATAGTGCCTCAACCGGGGAAATATTTGGGGCTGCCTTATGTGGTTGGGAAGTGGAAGTTAGATCTATTCTCCTTTATTCAAGAGAAAATAGACTCCAAATTAGCAAGGTGGAAAGAACAATTATTATCTCATGTTGGAAAAGAGGTCCTGATGAAATCCATAGTTTCAGCCATTCCCTCTTATGCTATGTTGGTTTTTCTTCTTCACAAAACAATTTGTCAATTTATAGACAAAAAACAACGTGCCTTTTAGTGGGAAAAAATCCCAGGAAAAGAAAATCCAGTGGGTGAGTTGGAATTCTATTAGGAAGCTAAAAAAAGTGGGCGGAATAGGCTTTAGAGACCTTCAGGCGGTCAATCTGGCTTTGCTAGCTAAACAAGGTCGGAGGAATATGAGTAATCCAATGTCTCTTTATGTGAGAGTTCTAAAATCAATGTACTTTCCAAAATCTCATATTTTATCCAAAGATGTTAGAAAGCATGGATCATGGGGATGGAAAATCATCTTAAATGGTCGTTAAATTCTTCTCAAAAATTATATTTGGATAGCGGGCTCAAGTGCAAGTATTAACATTTGGGAAGATGCGTGGATTCCCAAATTGGAGTCGGGGCCACTATCTTCTCCAAAGCCAACTAATTGTCATATGAACAAAGTGGAGCAGCTAATTGAGAAGGCTGGGTATAGATGAAATATTGATCATATTAGACCTTTCATCTCTCAACAGGAAGCAAAGGCCATTTGTAGTATCCATATATCTTCACTCCTTCAAACAAATGTGGTTGCTTGGAGACAAGACAAGACAAGAAGAGTTGTTTCTCAGTCAAGTCAACTTATGCCACTATTGTGGCTCCCCCTTCTATAGTCCATGAGACGAGTCACAACCTTGTTTGGAGGTGTATTTGGCACAATCAAGTACCAAATAAAATAAAGTGTTTTTTGCGGAAAGCTTGCCATAAGGCTCTCCTTGTTCGTGAGAGGTTGCATGCCCGTATGCTAGCCATTTCTTCGACTTGCCCTACCTGTCAATCTGGACCCGAGACCATTTCCCACTCCTTCCTTTCTTGCCCTAATATTCAACATATTTGGAACAAATTATTCCCAAATCCAAATGGATGGAGGAAAAATCATAACTCATTTTTAACCTGGTTCCAAGCTCTAGTGAAGTATAAGTGGCCATCAAAGCATGAAGCAAAAGTAGAGTTTAGGAGAATATCCTTCTTATGCTGGGCCATTTGGTGTCATAGAAATAAAGTGGTGTTCAACAGTGTTTCCTTTAACATGTACAAAATTATAAACTCATTTTCCAGGTTATCAAAAGACATGGAAGACATCTCCGAGATGGCTTTTAATAGCAACCATCCCCCTCCATTAAGTGATAGCACGATGACGGTCTGACACCCCCTAAGATGGATTGGATGAAAATAAATGTGGATGTAGCTTGCCTAACAAATAACAACTTAGTTTGCATGGCAGCACTAGCCCGTGATCATCAAGGTTAGAAGAAATGTTATGTTTCTTTTATTGACTATAATAAATCAATTCTAAAGGCAAAAATTTAGGCAATTTGGTGGGGTCTTCATCTAGTGCAAACCTTGCACTATGACAAAGTGATTCTTGAATTTGACTCTTTCACAGCAGTTCGAACCTTGAATGGAGGGAAAGAGTTATGGCCATGGCCCTTATCTTCATTGATAGTTGATTGTAAGAAAATAATGTCAGACTTTAGCTCTTGTATTTTAGCCCATGTTAGGAGATCGGCTAATAGTGAAGCCCATGACATGGCCTAATCATGACTACATGATTCTCGTCCTTGCTCTATGAGTATCCAGTGGTCATTGCCAAGTTCTCCTTCTTGTTCTGGTATATAGCTGTCAATGTTTCATTACACAAAAAAAAAAAAATCAATTTTTAGGGGATAAGATAGGTGTGAATTGGATAAAAATAATTAAATGAAAGACATTAGGGGTATCCATGTGATGGAGCCATATCCTCTAGTCCGGTGCTATGGTGCTCCACTATATTCCATTAAGGCAGAAGCATACACGTGTTCAGAGAAAATTGATGCACAATGGGAGAGGAGCAGAGGATATGGTTTCCCACGTGACACCCTTAAAAAAAGAGAAAATTAAATGAAAACTACAGATTTCTCAATTAATTAGGAGAAATTTAAGGGATAATTTAAGTGTTAGTGTCCACATCTATGAGAGAAAGAATGTAGTGCATTGGGGAGAAAATTTAAGAGAAAATTTAGGTGATAAGTAATTAGGGAATAAGTAATTGAATAGATTGTAGAAAACGTTTTGTTATTTGATATGTTGGAGGAAATTAATTAGGAATTAAATATTAAAAAACATAAGGAAAATATTATAGGGATTTGAAAAGGAATGCTCAAGAAAATTAATTATGGTTGAGAAAAAAAGAAGACTTTCTTTAATAGAAGTCTTAACTGAGGTGTTTCTTCCTTTGTTAAGTAGGAGTTGTGTGCTTACAAAAATATATGAAAGAGATGTTTAGGGAGAGAATATTTTAACATAAAGAAAATTAAATCAAAGAAAAAAAAACGGGTAGAGGACATAAAGAGAATATTTTGAGTTATCAAATTTAACAAAAAAAAATCTAATCAATAATTTTAACATGGAATGATTTGGTTGTATATTAATTAACCAATTTTAATAGGAAATTTACTAATCCGGAGAGATTTTAGCGGTAGAGAGGGAGAAATTAGGGATTTTAGAAAGAGATTCTAGGAAGAGACATTTTAGGAAAGTGGGAGAGTTGGAGAAGAGAGAAACGTTAATTTTAGGAGAGGATTATAATTTAGTTGAGAGATTTTAGGAGAGAGAGAGAGTAGGATAAATCAAAGGGTATTTCAGAAAAATTAAAGCACCAAAATATTGATAAGAATGTCCACATGGATGAGAGAGAAAATGGGCGTGAGGCTACTGTTTATATATATGATTCAAATCAGCGAATTGATAGGCTTTCCCTAGTCTGTATTCTTGACTATTGCTGTCTAAAATGGACCCCATTGGTGGCATAGCAAAGATTATTCTATTAGGAAAAGATTGTGTCCGCTTCCCTTACTTACGCTTACCTCCACTGGGGTTAGGGGGGTGAGCACATCAGCGCTGAAAAGTGATTTACACTTTTTTTTGGGGGGGTGGGGGGTGTAAATCACTTTTCGGTGCTGATGTGCCTACCCCATTGGAGGTCAGACACAATCCCTGTCTCTTATA
>JAOXJP010235302.1:0-10033 GCA_025762735.1 Platanus orientalis | reverse complement strand
AGAACAAATCTCTTACTATTGTCGAGTTAGCATACCTTTGCTAGAAGCTAGATGTGCTGGTCTATTTCTATATTATACTACATTTTTGTGATTTTGCTGTGGATTTTAGTTAAACTTAAGGGGACTAGGATGGGTTTACTGCTCCAATGCTTTTAGTGCGCAGTATTTGGTAGCTCTTTGCCATGTTATGAGCATTGGAGTGGCACATAGAAATGAAACCCACAATGAACAATTTGGTCACACTAATAATAAATTTAGATTGTCTCCTAACAAGACCATCAAGATGTTCCAACGAAGATCAATGTATTATAAACAGAATAATTCAGTATGCATCAATCATTCTACATCTAACCATGAAATGCTCTTATTGAGAACATGTGAGAATCTTTTTATAGTTTTGACAATTCATAGGGTGGTTATCCACACAGGGTTATTATTGGAGTGTAATCTGATGCACGGTTGGAGGTGAGAATGAACCAGGAATCAAGTTCCAGTAGAGTCAAATCGATCATACCTAATGACTAATTGATCTGGATCCTTTTTGGAAAACTAGGCCTATAGATAGATTGGGCAACAGAGAAGTGCCGAATTGATCTGATTGACCAAGTGGATCAATCTGATTGGTTGGAAGATCGATCCGACAATGACGAGACAGATTTGGAAAGTTCGTGGAGCACCGAAAAACCTAGGTTTTATAGTTGGATCAACTTATATAATCTATATAAAGTTTCTATTGTTATTTAGGGTTTTTAGGAGTGAAAATATTGTGAGAGAAGAGTGGTTTTGTAAGAGATTGAGAGATAACTCTTGTAATCTTCCCCAAGTTAGTGAAGCTTTATCTATGGCTTTATGCTTTTTCCCCAACTTGGGGTTTTTCACGTAAATCCCGTGTTTTTATGGTGTGCTTGGGATTTTATTGTTTTTATTTAGATTAACATTTCTTTTTCTTATTTGATTGATTGATAGATAAGATTTTGGTTTAAACCATTCCCCAACAACTTGAATCAAATTTCAGGTTTTGAAAAGTCAATTTCAACAAGCCAAGGAAGTTAGACTTCATTTTGAGTGAGTAAAATGATGATACAAGAAAATGAATCTACAAAGTTTGGGATTCAGAAGTTTAACGGTACAAATTTTGCATCATAGAAGATGCAAATAAATGATTTTAGGTACCAGAGAAATCTCTATCAATATCTTGGAAGGAAAGCAAAGAAACTCAAGACGATGATGAATGCCGATTGCGAAGTGCATGACAAGAAGGCCCTAGGTATGATTAGACTTTCTTTATTACCATCAATTGTTTTCAATATTTTTAAAGAAAAAATCACTAAAGATCTCATGGTAGCCCTTGCACGGATATATGGGAAGCCATCTGCATCAAATAAAGTATTTTTAATGAAGAAGTTGTTTAACATGAAGATGTCTGATGGAGGAACCGTTACGAAACATCTAAACAAGTTCAACATAGTCACAAGTTAGTTGATTTGAGTAGGTATCAATTTTGATGATGAAGTTAGAGTTTTATTGATCTTATCCTCTTTATGAAAGAGTTGGGATGACCTGGTTATGGCGTTGAATAATTTCTCAGGTTTAAGCATCTTAATGTTCGATGATTTGGTGATTATATCACTCAATGAAGAAATCTGCGGAAAGTAGAAGGAAGAGGAAGAATTGTTGAAAGAGAGTAAGACCATGAGAGGTCGAAATCTTGGAAAAATTATAAATAAAAAAAACCACGTGTGGAATATTAAAATTATGGATAGATAGGACACCTTAAGAAGGATTGTTGCACACAAAAAAAAAAAGACAAAATAAGGTAGCAACAACAAGAAGAAAGATTCCACAAATATTGCATGTGATGTTGCTAAAAACACTTATTCTTGCATTAGATGAAAAGTTGGAGTCTTGTGTACTAGACTCTAGTGCATCATTTCATGCTACAACTAATAAAGAATGTTTCAAGAATTATATGCAAGGTGACTATGGCAAGGTCTACCTTAGAGACAACAAGACTTGCAACATAATTGACAAATGAGATGTTCAGTTGAACCTGCCTAATGGAGAGCTGTAAGAGATTAACAGAGAGTAATAGGTCTTATAGTAGGTATAATAGCTATATAATAGGAAAAGAGCATCTGTTTCAAAGTGAGAGATTGTTGGAGTGGAGTCTAATGCAAGGTTGGAGGTGAGAATCAACCAGGAATCAAGTTCCAACAGAGTCAGATCGATCTAACCTAATGGTGGATTGATTAGGACCCTTTTGGGAAAACTAGGCCTACAAATAGACTGAGCACTAGAGAAGTGGCATATCGATCTGACCAACCAAGTGGATTATCCGAAGCACCTAAATCGATCCAATTGATCAATCTGACAGTAATGAGACAGAATTGGAAAATTCGTGGAGCACCAGAAAAACTAGGTTTCAAGGTGGGATTAACTTGTATGATCTATAAGATCTCTATTATTGGTTAGGGCTTATGAGAGTGAAAATATTTTGAGAAAAAAAATGGTTTTGTGAGAGACTCTAAGGTACTTTTGTAATCTTTCTTTTTTTTCACGGCTTTGTAGTTTTCCCTAACTTGGGTTTTTTTTATGTAAATCATGCGTTATTGTGTTGTGGTTGTTATTTGGTTGTTTTGTTTAGATTAATATTGCTTTTTTTGTTTGATTATTGATAGGATATTGGTTTAAACACTCCCCCAACACTTATTTCAATATTTCTCATTGTCTTACTGAATCTCATCATAAATGGTTATTTCACATCTCCCTAGGTTGATCTTGTACATTTACTTGTGTGGTTCTGTGTAAGAGCATGGGAAGAGAGATTGACTATACAGAGCTGTTCGGAAAATAATTTGCTCCTTTTTCTTGTGACCCAGTCTTTTCGAGTTCAGAGTGTAGTGAATCTAGTTGGCCCAATACGTGTTTAGTGGCATGTGAACATGGTGATAAGCACGCACCCCTAAAAATGCAAGTCACTTTTCAATGCTCATGTAAGTGTTCTCAGCCCCCGACATGCATTGGACACGGATTTTGTGCACACAAAAGCCAAGCCGGTGGTGAATACATGTATCAAGAAAAGGTAATGTGGTAAATGTGCAACTTTTAACCTGGTTTGAGGAGAGAGAATAAATAAACTAGGTAAAATCACCCGGTACCTTAGGTAACGTCACTGTTGTCTTTCTTCCCAAATTAACCGAAGAGAACTCCCCCCTTCGCCTCCCCCGGTCACAGGCTGGCAGCCTCTCGCCTCTGTTCATTCATGTTTTCTTCCTTGCCCTAACAACCGGAGAAAATCCCCTCACCTTGCTTGTCATTGCAGACAGGCACCATCGCCGTGAGGAAGTTGTGAATTGTGACCTACTTACCATTCACTCAAACTTTAAACTTTAATGACAAGATACAACTAACAATGCAAATGGCACCATAACCTTGTCATCAAGCTTTTCTCTATTTAATGGATTTCTGATTGCCATAAAAAAAAATCAATGGTTTTAATTTTCCCGAAATTTAATTAATTAAATGACAACTTTTTTTAATTATCACCTTGATGAAACAACCTAGAACAGAGAGGATGAAAGATGTAAATCATCTATGATGCTTCCAGTGATTTCATTTCCATAATTCACTTCATTCAATTATAAAATTTTCAAACTATCATTTTCTTCCAGATAGAACTAGTAGAAATTGGGAAAGAAAAAAAAAAAAGAAGACAAAAAGACTCCCATACTAATTCATATCAGCATTCAACAATATAGCAGTCTTTGTTTTTATCCATGTTTTAGTTCTTTTAGGCCATCTTCCACCTCTTCCATATAGAAGAACCCAAAGAGAAACACCAAGAAAGTGGATCAGTATCTCAATTTCAATTCAAACATGGGTTTGATTCACACTTTATTAGCAAATAAACGTATTCCTGAGCATGCGCGAAAATAATGAAAGCAAAGAAACAAGAAGCGGCGATGTCTAGAGGAGAGGCGCATGACGGCCACTCATCTCTTGGATATCAAACCGGTTAGCTATTTTTCCGTGGTTTGACCATAACCCATCTCATCTCCCGCCGAGTTATACGCATAGAACCTTCTTAGGTATTTTGTGGGCATGTCTCTCTCTCGATTGTCCAATCGATGCTCTGTTCTACATTGTTCTTTGATGGACGGTTGTAAGCTTGCAACGATCTGATGTTGGCAGGTCTTATCCTTGTTTATCTCATCTCCACTCTTCCTCCACGCACAATCTTATTGGCTGATGGGGAAACGTAGCACAGTTTAGCCTTCGCCTTTGTATATGCCTCGTCAGTCCCAGCGGTAGAGGAGATTAATAGGTCGAGCAGAATCTTACTGGATTTTCGGTGTCGAAGTTAACTCAGCACACCCACAACTAATGGGTTCAGGCGTTCAGCGTTGAATAGAGTTGAACAACGTCAGGTCAGCAATGATGATTTGAGTAAATATGGAAGGAATGACGACAGGGTACCGGCCGGCGACGACGAGGGAGGCGACTGGGAGAATTCACTCCTGTGGTAGGGCAAGAAAACAGTGACTTTACAGGTCACCGGATGATTTAACCTAGGTTTGACCTAGGTTAACTCTTAAACCTAGGTTAACTCTCTCTCCTAAAACCAAGGTAAAAGCTGAGTATTTTACAGACTGACGTTTTCAAGTTACGTGTCTTCACCACACTCCAAGTTGGATAAAACAGGTCCCGGCTATTCAAAGGAGCAAATTATTTGCCTTCTTCTTTGTTCCGCTTTCCCACCCTATTTTTTGGAGAAGAAAGTCATGTCCCATCCCTTTTTTTTTTTTTCTTGTGGTTGGAAAGAATGGGTAACATTATAAAGTTTTTTCTTGTACTGTTGGGCCCACCCTACCGACTCTTGTGAGAGAAACGTCCAAAAGAAGTTCCAGTGTATGGTCGGCTCCATTCTTTTGTTTTTGTTCAAGAGAAATGAGCTTTAAATGATTAAGCATGAAGAGTTTTTTCTTGGATTAATGGCCCCACTTTAAGATAAACATGCAATGTCTGTAATATGCCTAATTGCCCAAATTGTAGATATGCTGAAAACCCACAAAATGGTTGTACGTCTTTTTTAGAAAAGAAAAGAAAGAAAAAAACCTGATTCATGCATTCAGGATAAAACCTTATCCATGCTCTTGAGTTTTCTGGCATTATCATTTACATTTGAATAATCCAATTTATGAAAATTCTTCACACGGTTTTATCTAAAAGGGTTTTCCATCAATTCCATGTATCTCAACTGGACAGTGCTGCAAATAGAAAAGTAGAGGGTGGATTGTATCCGCTCCTCTTATCTTATGTTCCTCTCTACCCCTTGTTAGGGAGCGGGCACATCAGCACCGACAAGTGATTTTCACTTATTGGGGGGTGTATTTCAATTGGCGCTGATGTGCCCTCCCCCTGACAGGGTGCAGAGAGGAGCATAAGATAAGAGGAGCGGATACAATCCTCCCTCGTTTAATAATATTTAAAGTCCAAGGCCTCAGATCAATAACCTGTAACTTGCTGAAGTCTTCTTAGGATCATGAAATAACAATACACGTCGCTGTTAAGGGCCCCAGCTAATTCAAAGCTGTGTACCCAAAATTTCAACAATAACCAAGGGTCGAGTCCTTGTGTATTGTAATTGCATGGGTTGTATCATGCGCTGTATCACTAGAATCATTGGTTTGATGATGAGAAGTTTCACATTCAACTGTTCTATGTTTAGGTAAGAAAATTTTTCATAAATGAGGAATGAGGTTTGCAATGCACACACATTGAAGATCCGTGAGTCGAGAGCCATTTTGAAGGTTTTCCTTAAAAGAATCCAAATTGCAGAACCTTTATTTATTTATTTATTTGGTAAATGAATAAAACTTTTTATTTAAATTAAGATGGATTACATGAACTAAGGTCCTTTGTCAAGGCTTCTAATAACCAAAGTGGTGGTATATCAGACCTGTTATTGGTATGCCCTTGACTTCCTTCTTGAGTTAGCCTATTAGCTATTGTATTTTTGAGTTTACATACACACTTTGGAAACAAAAGAAAATGTATTTGCAATCACTTACGCAAAAATTAACTTAGTAAAAATTAGCTCAAACTTACAAGAATTAGTCTATACTGGATTTTCTATAATGTAGTCAAGCCCATTGTATTTGCTGAACAAAGGCGAAGAGACTAAGCCCAAACACGTTCCCTTGACACTGGAGAACATAAGCTCCCAATTGTACGCAGTTGGAGCACGTTTCTAGGCTTTAAAAGACAAGAATCAAGTACAATTGTAGGGGAAGAGAGTGTAGTAGGGGAGTAAAGAGATGAAATCCCTGAGCTAAAACTTTCGGCCAAGATTACATCCACATAAGGTAGTTTTTACACACCCAGAAAACTAGCCAATATATGGTTTTCATAAAATAATCCAAAAAGGTATTTCTCATACAATACCCCATATATAGAGAGCTAAGAGCATGGGATGTCCCCTATTTCGACTACCACAACGCTTCAAAATGTTTTTCAATTAAAAAAAAAAAGAAAAAAGATAAAAGCACATTTCCAATGTTGCATACACCATATCTTTCTAAGACAGCTTCTACTTGCTCATGTAATATTTAACTTTCAAGATAGCTACGCAATAAAAATCTAGATCAGTAAATCAACCCAACCCTGTTTAATGGGCCAACCACAAACCCAACCATAAAACAATTTCATTGATTGGACCATAGTGTCAAATCCCAGGTTTGGGTTACTTCATCCTATTTATTTGCTCCATGTAGCTTAATGTGATTTGGCCTACATCACTCTACAACTAAATTGAATGTAGCGGAGGTGCGCTGCCACTCAGCACTCGCTATATGTTGCCAGGATAGGTGGGCATGACTCCCAAACAGGACATTGAGAGTGCTGAATGGCATTGCATGCCCATGGCACTCAGTTTAGTAGTAGAGGATCTGGAATCGAGTTAGCCAATAGCGCCATTCATGTCTTCCTCATGGCTGCAGAGCTAGGGCTTAAGTGTGTTGGTGCTCGCGCTGCATTCCATGAGAGAGGTCTTGGTATTGTGTCCTCTTGGGGGTACAGTTCAGTTAAACAGATGTAATGGACCGTATGGCACTGTCCCGTCCAATCTAGGGGTGGCAACGAGCCTAGCTGAGCTTTGCACAGCTCACCTTAGGCTCATCACATGTATGCAAAGCTCAAGCTCAGGCTCGGCTTGGCTTGCCAGCCAAGAAATAAAAAAATGGCCCAACGGTTTAATTGCCTGTTAATGCAATTTTTCTTTTTTGAACATTACTATATATATTAAAAGAAAAATAAACTCGGCTCAGGCTCGGCTCATGACAAGCCAAGCTAGCTTGGTTTGTTGCCACTTCTAGTCCCAGCTGCCTTCTCACCTTAGCGAGTCGAGTGCCTTCTCAATCCTGGGTGGGCTAGGGACACTGTAATCAAGTTGATCAAACCATCTAATTTATGGAGCAAGAACTCCCCACCTTGCACATCCATTCAGTATCCTCTCCCAACCTTAAAGTCCTGCCTATTGTCTCGATGCCACACATATATACCCCCAAAAAAATCAAATCTGGGTGGGTGCGTTTCACTTTTTGCAAGTATGTATTGCAAGACAGTGCAAGCAGGACGATACATAGGACATTAAGGTCAGGAGAGGATCTGAAATTCTGAATTCCCCACTTTAAGTTTGCAAGCCAAGCCCAATGCCAGCTTACCTGCCAAGAAAGGAAGAGAAACGAGGCACCGAAGACAAATCATCACTCCCTCCATTCTCCCTCAAATCTTATTTGACTGATCACTAGTACATGCCAGGTTCCCTATGCAAGAGGATGACGCCGGCCGGCCAGCACTGACAACCAAATCGATTCTGGACGGCCAGCGACATCTCTCCTGCGTAGAGAACCTTTGATGTTTCACCTCTCTTCACGTACGTTAGGATATTGGTTCAGGGACATTTTTTTAATGGAGCAAACTGGGTTAATTTATAGGGGATTTTAGCAGAATTGGTGCCATACAATGAATCTTGAATCCTAAGGACACATAATTTGAATAGTCACTTGATGTAGTTGAAGCGTTGAGTGGTTGGAATTTAAAACGAATAAGTTCATTTTGCTGAGATAGGAGCATTTACGTCACAACATACGTGAGCACTCCCTAGGGTGATCCTCTACTGCTGGCTGAGATCAATCTGTCAGCACAAGAGACGGGACACAGACCCCAAAAAATTGAGGATTTTTTCCACCTGCCAAGATCATCATTTTGCTGAGATTGGGTCCTACGTGAAGAACTTGTTACACTTTTATAATATTTTATTGGGAACGAATGTTCTGTCCATGATTTTGTATGCCCTACAGTGTCCCAAACACAAAAGCTGGGTATACAGGGGTTGATATCCTCTGCGACGTGAGGAGTACTTAACACCACATGGAGCCCCATGAATGGTGGCTCCAGGCCTGGCGTAAATCCTCACTTTGCAGAGGATATCATCCCGATATATAGGTAGCCATGCAAATCCCCTGCATATGGTGCACCCCATTGAAGGATGTCTAAGGTATGTCTTGCATCAGCGGAGGGCACAATGACGCCGAAAAATAAAAAGCATCCCCCCATGTAAAGTACTTTTCAACGTTGGTGTGTCCGCCTTGATGCTTTTTAGGGGGTGCGCCAAATCCACACCACAGACAAATGGGATGGATTGGGTTAAAATCGGTAAATGAACATTTGCTCCTTATTTAAAAGAGGCAATAAATTCTAAAAACCATCACAATACAGCCTGTGATAGAGAACATGGTAGGACATACAAAATCCAAAACAACACAGTTGCTCCATATTTCATGTGTTATATTGGTGTGGACAAATGATCCATATCCAGTTCTATGGGGAGCGGCTGGTTCATTTATAGTACGTTAAAGTGCACTAATGTGAAGCAAGCCATCATTTTTGGTAGCCCCACTTGGCCCACTGATTGTCGAATCTTAATCTGGCAACAGCTGTGGGAGAGAGGCACTATTGACGCATACCTTGCTATCTGTGAGGTGATGCTGCAACCACTAAGTCATTGGTACGAGAGAAATGTCATGGATGGTAAGAGGCAAAAAAAAGATCTTCTCCTGCCGGCTTATGACTAGGGGAGTCAATGAGCCGAGCCGATCCGAGCCAAGCTGAGATTTGCCCAGTTCAGTTCGGGCTTATCACATGAAGGCTAGGTTTAGGCTTGCGACGAGCTTGAGTTGCCGAGCTAATGCTCGGCTCGGGCTCATGAAGGTAAGCTCAAGCTCAGCTCGGCTCGGTTAACCTTAAAAAAGCCCAATATTCTAATGGTTTGTTAGCCTAATGTGTTTTATTTAAATATTACTAATGTTTCTATATATAATTTTATTATAAAATTATTAACTAAACTTAGCTCCTAATGAGCCGAGCTTAGTGAAGCTTGGTTCAAGTTCACTTAATAAACGAACTTATATCAAAGTTTAGGCTCGGCTCACTGAGCTTAAAACAAGGCTCAAGCTCTGTTCTTAACGAGCCAAGCTTTGAGCTGAGCCAAGCTAGGTTGGCTCTTTGACAGCCCTACTTATGACCTGTTGTGGTCTTGTCTAATAGGTGGCATAACATGATTGGGGTGGGGCTCTATGCAAAAAGTGTATGAGCCCCACCCCCTTATGTCTTGTGGAACACAATAAAGGTGATACAGGGGATATGGTTCCATGGTAAGAATAGTTTGTGTGTGTCCATTCATGGCACACAAAAGAGAGAGAGAGAGAGAGAGAGAGAGAGAGAGAGAGAGAGAGAGAGAGAGAGAGAGAGAGAGATTTTCAATGAAGTGTGGGATCTACTGCAGTTAAAAAATCTTGGTAGCCAATAATAGGTGTTCAATGCAACCATGTGGCATTGGGTTTTGAATTTTGGGTAGGAGTTTTGATTTATGGCAACATGACGTTTATTGAACACCACCGCCACTCAGTGGTGGAGCCACATAGGGGCAAGGGGGGTAGTTGCCCCCTCCTCAAATTCCAACAATATATATATA
>JAOXJP010235301.1:0-10033 GCA_025762735.1 Platanus orientalis | reverse complement strand
TAGCTCCCCCACATTCATTGTCCTACAGTTAATTGCTTCATTTAAGTGTATATATCATTCCCCCCCCCCCCGAGAAAAGTTTAGAAAAAGACTCGGATTCAAAAGAATACACAAAATCGTCTCCATTAATCATCTTTGGTGTGTTAGGCCCTTGTCCTGTAAGAGTTTTCCTCGGGCTTCTGAGGTACTCCAGAATTTCCGTTATTTTTGTATAAGGCTTTGATTTCATCTGAAAGAGGTCCAATAAATAAAGGTGTGACATCAATAGTCAAACACAAGTAAGAAGTTCCCTACCACCTATTCTAAGTTGTTGATCATGGTATATTCCTTTACACTCGATTGATTGCAACATATATTAACATCTCCAACCACACACCTCTTATCATCTCCCATCTCTCTTCCACTAATTATAATTCTTGCAACAATTTTGCAAGAATACATGTGTCAAATAACATGAATTTTCTATCAAATCCTTTAATGACAAATCTTCAGTTTCTACGCCAAGAAACCTTGTGTAAGTTGTGCTTCATTTAGTATAGATTCTTCCTTCTAGAGAAACCTCTTGGTTGAGTGTCTCAAAACCTAATGGAACTAATTCCGAAGGGCAACATGAAAGGTCACATCTATGAAAGATATAACAAATAATCAGATAAAACCTTTGCTTGATATTTAGATCAAACGGTAGTGTCTGAGATCATGACTTAGTTGGAATCCAAATAGTAACATAGATTTGTTGCGATTTATACCAGAGAATAATGCTTTTGTCAAATTCTATCTCGACACTCTAGTTGAGTTCCTTATAACATTTCATTCTCATTGTTGTTTGATTATCAAGAAAAAAATTATTTTTAATTATTTTTTTCATGAAAATTTAAAATTTAAATTACAACACTCTCATTATCACCATATGTAATTCAAGTATTTAAATAAGTAAAGTTCATTAGAAAATACTTCAGTGAGCAGTCGAACGTAAGATGTGAGTCCACACATATGAGATTTGCTTTATTGAGGCTATGGCCCTCTGAGAGGTTTTGACCTCCAAGTCGTCCTCCGACTTTAGGGTTGCCTGGTGGACGCATCAATGTTAGTGTAACACCTTGTATTGCACTTAAAGGGAAAAATGTAATTTTACCCTTATAAGGGTAAAAATTTCATTTCAAATGTTTTAGACAGACCATAGGGTGGCTTAGGAACCCTTTGGATCAAGTGAGAAGTATAGAACCCAAGTTGGACCTTGAACTTGTCAAGTTTCAAAGTTTTTCCTAATGTGTATTTGAGGTAACTTCACGAGTGAAACTGTATCAGGCCTGTATTAGCTTGCAAGCTCTATATCATTGGAAATATCTATAAGTCTCCTTTCCAATACATTAAACGGTGTGTACATAATTACAAGTTTTCTAAAAAAAGTTATGACAATTCTTCCACAAAGTGTCTGTGCTGATAGGCCCACAGAATTGCAGTAACTTCATAGGCACACATGTACCAATTCCGAAAGAATTATAGTTTAATCTATATACCATTGAAAATATTTTGAAGTGTACTTTCCAACATAACAAAGAGAGAGTGATTCCGAGTTATGTGCGGGAAGTTATGGCCGAATTATCGTAGGGTGTTCGAGTTGAAAATTTCAGAGCGCTCTGCTATGGTTGGAGCGCACCATCGTGGTTTAGAGCACTCCACCTAGGCTCAGGACTACACATAGGGTGTTCGAGTTGAAAATTTCAGAGCGCTCTGCCATGGTTGGAGCTCACCATCATGGTTTAGAGCACTCCACCTAGGCTCAAGACTACACAAAAAGATGTAAAACTCTCCCTAAAGCACTCCATTTAAGGCTGGAGTGCTCTAACAGCTCCTATAGTGCTCCAAAGAGGTCTAGAGCGCTCCAACTAGGAAAAGAAGGCAATTTTGCCTTTGTTTCGAAGTAGCATTTGTCCATTTGACCCTCACACATGTGAGATTTCGTCTTGATGAATTAAAACTTTACTAACACCTCATTTAGGTTATTTAGACTCCTTAGAACACAAAGAGAGAGTGTGGGAGAGGAGTTAAAGGATTGGGAGAATAGAGAGAAGATTCATATTCTCCAAGCTTGTGTAAGTTGCTAGAACTTAGATCTAGCATAAAATAGTTGTGGTTTTTTTATATTTTCTGCCTTAGTTTATGTATTTTAACCATGGAATACCTTTTTTACTCATAGAATAAGGAAGGTTTGACAAAAGTAATGAGGTTTTGGAGGGGGATTCCTTTCAAGCCAAGGATTAAAAGCTTGAGTAAGTAGTTACACAAAGCTTACTCTCTTTTTACTTGTTTTTAGGCTCTTAAAAGTCTTCTAATGATAAAATCTTGAGTCTATAAATGTTTTCTTATATATTTGTAAAGCCCTTTCATTAGGATCTTAGAAACCCTACCTCTTATGGTGATTTTTAATGAGATCTTATTAATTTTTGCTGGAATTTTAGAAGTCCCTATTTTATACTAAGGCTGCATTTGGATTTGCTGAATTGGAGGGAAAAATTATCATTTCCACCCTCCAATTCCAAATATAACGTTTAGATATGATAATAGGTATGAATTCTACAAAATTCATTGCAAAGTTCCCGTCTACATAGGAAAATAAAGCGCCGAAAATATGTATGAATTCTACATAATTCATTTCAACAGGGTGAAGCGGTTATTTTTTATTTCCACAGTTGATCATGATTTTTTTTATGAGAGGCATTCATGTTTTTATTTTTTATTTTTTATGAAAGGAATTCATACGGTTTCTTCATTTTAGATTTTATCTTAGATGACTTCTTCTCTTCCTTCTTTCTCTTCTCTCTCTATATCTTCCGAAATCTCCCCTAATTTATTCTCTTTAACCCATGTATTAGTGATGGGACTTGCCTTTTGGAGGCAAGCTAGGTTAGTGGACTTAGTTCCTTAGGACGTTTTAAAGAAAATAGGTTGGATGGTTGAAGGTGGTTGGTGATTGGTGAAGGCAGTGGCGGAAGGAAGCCAATGTCTGCTTTTGGAAATCCAGATTTGTTGCTGCAACAACTTTAGGGCTTCTTACAACTTGAGATGATGGAGGCCTTCCTATTTACATATGAGTTTGTGAATGAGGGCCACCTGGACAAACTATACAACCAGATATCTGATGTAGTACTGGATGCTTGCCTTGAACAGGACCCGACAGTAAGATGGCTTATGAAACCTGCATCAAGATCGATGTAGACTACGAGAAGATTGTGCGTGTACATGCCACACAATTAGACTTGTTTCGGAAGACGTTGGTCTAGATGCTGATAAATGCAAGGTCCTGGTGAACATTGAGCAACAAACCTTGATCTTGCATCAGGTGTCCATGGGCACCTCACTAAGCGCCTTGAAGAGATTGGTGCTAGTGTCCAAAGTGGGTGGGGCTAACACAACAACAAAAGCAAAGCTTTATTTGAATAAGGGATTGCAACTCTCACTTTTGGGGGTGAGATCTGGGGGCGGGCTGACACAACAACAAAAACAAAGCTTTATTTGAATAAGGGATTGTAACTCTCACTTTTGGGGGTGAGATCTAGGGGGCAACGTTTCACTTTCGTATAGTTCAAAAACCTCAATTCCACTATGTATCCAAACAACATAATTGCCAATACTATTGAATTGAATTAAGTGGGTTTGAATTCTTTAGAATTGGAATTTCCAAATCAATTTCAATTCCACAAATCCAAACGCAGCCTAAGAGGAAAAGTGGATTTACATGTTATCTATATGTATTTTGTTGAAATGATGAATCTCATATATTGTGAATGCTTGTAAACTAAGATTCTATAATTCTTTAGTTTCCATGAAGGATAATGATGGATGATTTGCCATGAGTAGTATGATTATTTGAGTTGATGTTGAACATCTCTTAAGTATGTTGGTTAAAGATGATGCTAGCAGATAACTATGAAGAATGTTGATCTCTATGTAATGATACTAGCATATTGATGTATATAAATTACTTAGGAAACTCTATGAAATGATTCAAGTAAGATATGCTTAGAGATATTGAATGATTAGATGACATATATAATTGAATTGTTAGCTAGACCATTGCTTATGCCATGTGTATAGGTTTTAAGATGTTTGAAAATATATGTAGGGTTGTAGCACTTCCCTCATTGATAAAGTTAAAGAATGATTTATTTATGTAGACATATTCTTGATCTTGCTAGCATATTATATTATGGCAACATAATTACCTTTTGTATTACGATCGAATAATATACCATGTAAAGATAAGATTGAATAAGATGCTATGAATGAATAATATATGAAAAAAATTAAAGGACAATAAGAATGAAAGAAAACAAGAAAGAAAAATATAGACAAGTGTTAAGTTGGTGTGAAACACCACTTAGGGGAGTAAAATGATGATTAGAAAATGATGATAAATAAAGGAGGCTAAGACATACAAAACAATGTATGTGACAACCCTTATTATTGGGGAATAATACAATATGCCGATGATCCTTGCTATTGGGATAATACAATATGCCGATGGTCCTTGTTATTGGGATAATACAATACGCGAACGGTGCTTGCTATTGGAATAATACAATATGCCAACGGTCTTTGCTATTGGAATAAGATAATATGCCGATAGTCCTTGCTATTGGGATAATATAATATGTCAATGGTCCTTGCTATTGGAATAATACAATATGCCAACAGTCCTTGCTATTGAGATAATACAATATGCCAACGGTCCTTACTTTGGGATAATATAATATGCCGATAACCCTTGTTGTAGGGAAATAATTTAATATGCCGATGATCCTTGCTATTGGGGTATAAACAATATGCCAATGACCCTTATAGTTAAAGATAATACAATAAGTCAAAAAAGTAAGTGAAACAAAAATATAAATAAGTGTAAGTAATGACCCTTCCAATTGGAGAATAATACAATGTGATAAAGTGTAAACAAGTGAACTAAGGTATAAGTGAAATAAAATATATGAAAGTGAAGCAAAAATGTGTAAGTGATGTCCCTTGTTATTGGGGTTATAATTCAATATGCCGACGACCCTTGACAAATTATAGGTAAAGATGAATTTGTAAGAAATGATGTTGATCTATATATGCCTTACCATACCAATCATCTTGTTATAACTACTAAATGCTTAAGAATGATGCATGTTTACTTTGAAGTTGTTTATCTATGCTTATTATTTTGGTAATATGTAGGCTATGCATAAACACTATTAAGAAAAATTTATCAGAATTACACTAATTATCCCTATCATGATATATTAGGAAATGCTTATCATGTCATTGTATATTCGTATTGCCATGCATGCCGTCATGCACATATAGTTTAAGAATGCCATATATAAGTAAAATCATGCATATTGTCATGTGTAGATATTAGAAGAATGTAATGTATAAATAGAATCATATGTATAGCCATGCATAGTTCCTACATGATGAACCATGATGATGATGGTATATATCTTGTGATGACTAGTAGATGATGTATTTATATTAGCACATGTCTACACGCTAGAAATTAGTATGTATTTTGTATAAAGATATATTTAGTATATTTATATTGAAAATTCATGTTTTACCTATCCAGTTTTGTAATAGGTTTTGTGTACCTACTTATAAGCCATGAATCTAACTTATTCACATCATTTTTCCAGGTGAGGTTTAGTGTAAGTACACTGTTGGAGTGTCTAAAGGTTAAAATGAAGGCATGCGATAAATGTTTCTTCTTTCATTAGTTTCAGTTTGCTTTAGACCATACTTTTGTATTAGACCTTTATATTTGTGATATATTAAGTTGATACTTAGTTGTTATGTTTTGTAAGTCCTACATCTTAGATATTAGTTTGAAGGCTTTTATCTCCTACGTTGATGATGAGAGACTTATGATCTGGATGATTAGAAAGTTTATACATTTATGTTCTTATTTCCGCTGTGCATAAAGGCTTATGATTAGATGTGATTGACTATTATTCCGTTACACATGCTATGTTTAATGTTAAGTTATGAGTAACCTACAGGGTAAGGTTAATGTGAAAAATTTATAGTGATTGGAATATAGATTCGGATAGATGTAACCCAGATTCACCAATAAAAAAGGTTATGAAATTTAGGGTCGTTAAAGTTAATGCCTTTTCTAGATAATGATCCAAATGCTCCTCCCAAGGGATACGAGAGGCTTTGTCCTCTAACAAGATTATGAGAGTTTTATGTGCCGAATTCTCTACCTGGCATGACTATTATGTACCTAAGATATATGTTGATATATGTGGATTTATTCACCTGCTCAGTGATCATGATGATTATATGCATCAACTTCTCTTCATTGGTATTTTGATGTGCTTATCTGATGTATGTGACTATGACATTACTAGCATTGTGAATGTGTTTATATCATACACGAGATTCAGACATCAACAAGATAGACATGCTTCCAAGATGCACGTGACACCATCAATAACAGTATTAAAGCCATTGCAGCAAGTGAACTATTTAAATCATGCATGTTAGAGCATGTGCATCTCATGCTATTTGTTTTCATAATTAGTCATTAGCTGCATTGATAAACGCTCGTGACTACAAATCTTAAATTTAAATTATTCATTTTGATTAAAAACATGTCGTACATCTTATTACATGAGTTGCATACCACATTCTACTTATATTTGAAATGCTTTATCATTAAATGATTTTAATATGTTTTGGCGGTTTTATTTTATTTGCTATGAATTTTTTAATGTAGATTTTACTTACTGAGCTTTACCAAGCTCGCCAAATATTGCAGATAGACAAACTCATGTGGATTTAGAGCATTGAAACACCGTAGCCCCAGTTGCAAATGTATCTTCTAGCCTGTAAATAAACAATTAAATTTTGATAGCTAGAATTACAAGGGGAAAGGACACACACAAAACTTTGAAAGAGCACTTATTTATTGAACAGGTTGGATCGGCTGTATCATCCCTTCATACGGTTGAAATGTGAATGGATAAAAAATGCTCACCTTAACGAATGCTAACCACTGCTCCTTGTCAGGCGGCAAGCACATCAGCGCCGAAAAGTGAATATGCGCCCCCCACCCCCCCACCCCCAAAAAAAAAAAAAAAAAAATTGAACATCACTTTTGAATGCTGATGTGTCCACCCCTGATAAGGAGCAGTGATGAGCGTTTGTTAAGGGAAGCGTTCATAAACCGATCCCGAGATTATAATGTGTAAAGCTGCAAACACATGTAACTCGGGCTGAGTTAGATATATGTGATGGAGTTGCATGCCGAAACCGCCGGGCAGAGTGACTTGGGCTGGCTGAATTCCCGTTTGGGCTGAGTGTGGTGGGACAGTAATTGATGAGGCATGTACCACTCTGTAATACCCAACTCAAGCAAACACATGTAACACCATACAACCCGCTTCACTCTTGTTATCACAAAACTGCAACAATGTGATGATAAGGACAAAAAAAAGTCGGAACTGATCCTCTCCTGCCACCTTATGACCTGTTAAGGTCCTGTCTAACAGATGGCACAACATGATTGGTGAAAAAAGTGAATTACAATTTTTAAATGATGATTTTCACTTTTTTTTGCCAATCATATTATGCCAGCTGTTAGACAGGACCTTAACAGGTCATAAGCGGCAGGAGAGACTCGTTTTCGCTAAAAACCATAGGCTTCTAGAATTTTAACAAGAGAAGAAAAAGAAACAAGTAGTGAGAAAAACCTAATTTAAGAATGCCCCCTTTTCTCTTTCAAGTACTAATGATTGGAGATGATTCGAGCTCACACAAAACATAATTAAGACTGACCTTCCCAATCAACCACATTTTACAATGGAATAAAACTTGATGGCAGTAGGGATGTAACTCGGGTCAGGATGGGATATGGGCCTACCTCAGCCCGAATCATAAAAGTTCAGCCCACACTCAACCCTAACCCAAACGCAGCCCAACATAGACAGCCCAAACTTAGCCTGATTTAGAAAAACGGGCTTGGACTGATCCAAACTCTATATTTTGACTTGAATTTGGAAGCTTAAACTTAAGCAGGCTAATATGATGGTCATGATGGTGGTGTTAATGACGACCATGATCATGAGATGGTGATGATCTTGAGACACAGGGTTGCTAAATGGACAAGATCCAGAATTCTCTTCCTGCCCAAATCAGAGCTTCAAGGTTAAAGCATAAACCATAGGATCTATTCCAACTACACTGCCCTTTTTTACAGGGATTTAAGAACACTAACAAATCTAACGAAGAAAGAAGCAACATTCTTCTTTTCTTACGGAAAGGGAGAGACAAACTTGGATCCTATGAACGGGAGTTTGGGTTCTCATATCCTATTTTCTTCACCGTCATTGAACTGATGTTATGTTATGGTGAAGAAAACAACCATGCGGTAACGGATGGTCTGTCATCAAATCCAAAGATGCCAGCAAGAGAGAGAGAGAGAGAGAGAGAGAGAGAGAGAGAGAGAGAGAGTGTGTGTTTCGAGGGCAAAAGTTTTATCATTGTTGACGAGATTGTGGTATGGGTCTTAGCATCCTTTTGTAGAGTTGTCAACTATCTGATAATTATTCGACATCTGGTTCATATTTGATCCGCTTAAAGTGAATACAGATGTATTTATATCTGATCTGCTTATAGCTTGATTGACAGCCACCTGTAATGTAATCATTTCATTTGAGTTTCTCAAGCCATTTGTAGCCATGAGGTGATGGTTTGTAATGAATTCATTCAAATTCATGTTGATTTGTTAACTACAATTAGAAATGAAGTCATCTTAGGTTTATCTATAAAATGAAATGACTTATGTTATCAAGCACAAATCGGTGCAAATCTGAATGAGTTCATTACAAACCATTTCATTGTGACTACAAAAACCTTGGGAAACTCAAATGAAATGATTACATTATAGGTGGCTGCCAAACACAGTCTTAGTAAATATTCGATTATAAACAACATGCAAATGAATGATGTTTTGAAATATCCACCACATATCAAACTGAATTTAGATATATCTAAAATTAGAATGAATCAAATTTGAAATACTAACTTAACTTCTTGTACAACTACTTAACCAACATAACAGATACAACAGCTTTAACAGCTTACTAATTGTCTTCTTTAACATCCCCCCTCAAGTTATTAAGGGGAAATACTCTTAACTTGGGCCTAAACATGTGGAACTTAGAATAGAATAGTGGTTTGGTGAAAATGTTTGCATGTTGATTTTCTATGGATATATAATCTACTTGCAGAACATTCTAAAAGACTTTATCTCTAATAAAATGATAGTCGAGTTCTATGTGCTTAGTTTTGGCATGGAAAACCGGATTAATGAAATAACTGATAAATTGTCACACCATATCACTAGTAAAGAAAGTAATGGAATTTTGAGTTTAATTAGAAGCATCTGAAGTCAACATAATTCTAGTGTAGTGGAGACCAATGATCTGTATCTAGCCTCAGTTGAAGACGTTGATACTGTGGTTTGCTTCTTGGGAGATCACATTATGGGATTGGGCCTAAGATATACACAATACCCACTGGTAGATTTCCGATCCAACACATCTCTAACCAAGTCAGCATCAGAATAAACATGTAGCAGTAAGGATCTTAAAATATAGTATAAACCAAAATTGATGGTGGCATGTAGATATCAAAGAACTCATTTAACAGCCAAAAAATGAGAGTTTCTAGGCTCATGCATGTGTTGGCAGACACAATTAACTGCAAATATAAGGTCTTGTAACAGTAAGGTATTATAGGGCACCAACTAGATTTCTATAAAATGTTAGTTTAGAATATAGAGGATCTAGGCTGGTAACAAGAGACCGTGTTGTAGCCATTGGTGTGGGACATGGTTTACAAGACGACATACCAGTTTTATGAAGAAGTTTTAGTGTATAATTTGTTTGAGATAATGTAACCCCAGTGGAATTGCATGAAATATCTGTTATGCGCAAACCTAGATCTATGATTGTATGCAACAAAGAAGAAGAGAGAAAATAAAACAGAAAAC
>JAOXJP010235300.1:0-10033 GCA_025762735.1 Platanus orientalis | reverse complement strand
GCTCACAGCAAAGCTGTGAGTTATGATCCTCGCGAAATTTCGCTTAAGCTCACCAAATTTCACGCAATTCCAATCTTAGGGCTCATGATTTCTACTAGAGCTTTTTCCTTTCTTGTGTGTAACTCACAAAACTTCTTGTGACATCTATTCTACATCAGGTACCTACACCTATATCTAGTGCAACAGTAATGGGTAAAAATACCTCCATAATTAGCTTATGCACCTAAGCTACTGCATGAACGAAAAAACACAAAAGACAATAAGACCCAAAAAAAGACAAAATCCCACTTTTTTTTTTCATACAGTATGCTCAAGTGCTTGAGCTGATCAAATCCTGCAAAAATAATCCATGACCAATCAAAGACTACATGGGCCAAGCTCAAGCTTAGCTTTATAAATGTCCAAACGCCCTTCTCATTTACAGTAGTTAGCAGCCACAGTATCAAGTCCAATTCCTGATTTCCTGGTACCCATAACAAAAGAGGCCATCAGACGAATTTGGCCCGTTAACTCTCATAGGTAACGGGAGCCATGTCTGTTTTCTCACCCAGGATCCTCTATGGCCATTAAAGTACCCTTTACGCACTGCAATTGTCTACAATGTGACATGTACACAAAAAATATAAAAAATTAAAATTGGAAGGGTATTTTAATCTTTGTGTACGTATCACACTGTAGACAATCTCAGTGCGTTAAGTGTACTTTAATGCCTATAGAGGATCCTGATTCCCGAGTGCTATTTTCTTTTAAATGCTTGAACTCAATCTGTCTTATTTAAATAATAAGAGTTGCAATGTGAAGTCATTTGATATATAAACAAAAATAATGTGCAGACCATAAGATTACTACTGGGTGGTGATGTCCGTGGGAAGGTAGAAGTGAACATAGAAAATGAGAGCGGCTTGAGAGCCCTGGATTGTGTCTCAGACCAAAGTTCAAGCAATAAAGAAATCAAGGAACTCCTTCAAGGTGCCGGAGCAGTGAGAACCAGGGCTAATAATAATTCTCCAGGACTGCCTCCCCAAGGCCAGTCAAATAGGCCTAAATGGGAGCCGTCCCAATATCCCTGGAAGTTTTGGAAGGTGTTAGCTAAGGAGGTAGAAGGTTCGTCGAAGAAGTCCCAGAATGCACTAATGGTAGTGGCTATATTGATCACAACGGTGACTTACCAAGCCCTACTGAACCCTCCCGGTGGGTTTCAACCACCAGATACTCCGGTGACCCAATCCTTTCATGCTGAAGGCTATGCACATCGGGTGGGCCAACGCTTCACTGGAGTGTCACTCATGTCATTGGAACTGCAGATATTCATTCCAGTCATGGTTCTCAACTCTATAGGGTTTTTTACGTCGCTGGGCATGATCGTTTTGCTTACCAGACGATCACCTCTCAAAGTTCTATTACGGCTTTCCGTGCTTTCGATGGCTGCCATTTACGTATGCATTATATTTTACATTGCGCCCACCAACTTTGGTACTTCACTTGCAGCGGCTTTGTTGATGGTTGCAGTTGTCCTTGGATATTTTATACACTTCACGCGACGGCTGACGACAACAGTTCAGAGAATTGAAGCAGAAGCAGTGTAGGATCTTCGGCAGATGAAAATGTCTAGGAGAGTTTAGGCGTTGGGTATACATATGTAGAGAAGCTAATAGTGTGGTACACAATCTAGCTAAAGAGGCTATCAGGACCATTGATCCTATCTTTATAAGGATCCATTATTCAGCTTCTTAGTATCAATGATGTTTTATTTTTTTAAAAAGTACGAAAGGAATTGAATAGAGGAGCCCAGATCTTTTGCAATATGTTAAAATACATAAATGTGAAACTGATTTCAAAATAGGTATACAAATTGATTAAAACTCGATCCAACCATATTCTGGCGTTGCCGGTAGACATTTGTTACATTTTACTTAAGAGGATCTTGGCTCCGAATAAAGTTTTGATAAAATTAAATAATTAAGTTTTGTCTTTATCTTTGTGATGTCTATTAAAACCTCTTACTAGAGGCATGGTAATTATGGTGATTCGATCAATAAAAATTCCCTTCTCTAAATTTTCCATGTATGATGTAGGGTTCCATGGGGCAGATTATGCTGTAGCCTTTGTAGATTCAATGGATAAGGTGTTGTAGGTCATGTTAGGATCGAAACCCCGTTTGATACAAGTTCCTTAGGATGCGATAATAAATGTGGAATAATTAGCAAAGAAACAAGAAACCACAGCACAGAGATTTAGTGGAAAACCTCAAAACTAAGGAAAAACCACGGAGTCACACAGAAACAATTTCACTATAGTAAAATATTATAAGATACAAGCTTCTCTCTCTCTCTTTCACAACCCAAAACCAGATAAAACCCTTTCTCAACCCTCTTCTCTCTTAATCCAGAAAATAAATCATTTTCTCACCTTAAAGGAATCCCTTCAAAGAGAAAACCCTTTTTCTCAATTACAACCACTCCTTTCACTCACTCTTGGTTCTCATATAACCCTTGACGAGCTTAAGAACATTATATAGACCATAGAGACCAGGTTTGGTAACATTCTTGCTAAAAACATACTCTCCAAAACTGAATCTGTGCCATTGGACTGGTCTAAAAAATGTTAGATTGGCCTAGCCCACTTGGATTGGGCCAACATAACTTGGACTAGTCCAGCTCGCCATTGCCTAGACTTTTGTACACATTGGATTCATTATGAATCAGTCCAGGGGAAATTTGGATTGATCCAGCCTAGTTGGATTTGCTTAGACTCCCCTTAGACTGGTCCAAACTATCAACAACCTTTTCCTTGGCTTTTCTTTTCGAGCTCTCAAACTCTGATCTTTTTGGTTCTTCATTGGACCTCTAATCAATCTCCACACTCAACAATCTTCCACTTAGAGACTGATGGTCTTCCATGGCGACTACCTTTTACAACCGTGTGACAACACATCCTCTATTTCGTGACCTTCTACGACTCTCAGTATCTTCAAGCACGCCCCCAACCTTGATCTCTTCTGACCCTCTCAGCCAAACATAAAGACACCCTCAATAATCTTTATCTTGGCTTTAACCTTAGCCCCTTGAAAACTTCTCCTTGAACTTTTCCTTCACCCATATATTTTTCAAGACAATATAACCTTATAACATGTGCACTACACTCTACCTTAGCTCTCACTCCGAAATCCACCATGGAGTTAATCCCGCACTTGTCTTTCTTAGTGAACTCTACTCCATGTACTTGAAATGAAATCACGTCTACTTGTTGTAGATATTTCTTCTAGATGAAGAGTTTACAGAATTACCTTATTCAAGCTATACTCTTTGAGCTTTATAAGGTTTTCAAGGTTTGAAAACCCTAATCCATGACCAATGAAAGATTTTCCAATAACCAAAACACACTAGTTTGTGCATAAGCTCCTCACACAAACTCTACAAGATTAGAGAGTGAAAACTCTAATTTTATAGAGAACCTCAAAAAAAATTTCACAAAACCTTCGTTGAATTTTTATGACTTTTCATTATTGTGCTTCTTCTTTCATTTTCAACAAGATATCACCTTTATATAGAGGATTGAAAAACCCTAAAGAGTCCCTCTAATAGTCATAAGATACTTGGAAAGATACGCGCAAGTTGGCACAAATTTTCCAATTATGGACTCTTTGGATTGATCCACAAGATCCTGGGTCAATCTAGGATTTTCTAGTCATTGTTGGATCGATCTGGACTTTTCTAATTTCTCCTGGATCGATCTAGAATCAACTTGATTGATCCAAACTTTCCAGTTTCTGTTGGATCGATCCAAAAATAGTTGGATTGATTCGAAACTTTCAAGTTTCTGCTAGATCTATCTAACTCTACCCTAGATCGATCCAAACTTGTCAAAATAAATATATCTTCTAATTTAAGTTCATTTTGTTTACCAAATTTGACCTCTTATGAATGATAGCTTACTTCTATGACTCCATGGGTGGTCTACTACAACCAACATATGGTTTTGGCTCAGTCTCACACTCAAATTACACTTACCATCTCTTTTTAACTATATTTATCTTTAAGGCACTAAATGATGGTATTGGATGAGCAGCTTTGAGAGACAATCTTGAATTCTTCACAATAGCTTAGTGTCTCCTAATCTTGTGGCTCTTTTTCATCTAGATTGAATGATGTGCCTCTTTGATTTGCATGCGAACTTGGACTTACATGATGAAATTCTAAAATGGGATCTTAGAGGGGGAATGCATAGGATCTTTACACTTATTTAAAACGTCTTTAACAATTTGATCTTATTTTGATTTACTTAAGGTGCAGTGGAATTATAATAAACTTTTCACAAATGCATGGGAAACGAACATGTCATAAAGGAGGGAGAAATACGAAGTGTCGTGTGCCTTCCCTGTAACGTCTGTAAAGAACCCTTTGCAAAGGCAACCTTTTTACGAATAAGAAGTCCCTTGTGAAGAGAAAGCCATTCTCACGAAAGAGAACCTTTCCTCGCGATATAAAAAGAAAATTGACAATACCCATTCATATGGCTTTGATAGTGCCAAAATTATTTGACTCTGATAAAGTCTGTCTTACATGGCTCTCATAATGCCAAAATCATTTGAATTTGATAAGGACAGTTTCACAATGGCTCCCATAATGCCAAAATCACCTGACTCCGATAAAGTCAGTGCTATATCACTCTCATAATGCCAAAATCATGCGACTCTTATAAAGTCAATCTTACATGGCTCTCATAATGCCAAAAACATCTGACCCTGAAAGTCAGCCTCACACAAGTCTTATAATGTCGAAATCGGATGAAGTCAATTTTATCTGGCTTTGATAATGTCAGTATCATTTGACCTCCATCCAATCACCACCACATGAGAACCAATATAACTCCTATAATGTCAGCATTGTCGGATTCTAAGGATATTGCTAATCATGTGACCCTAAAAGTGCTAGTCTCATATGACTCTCATAATGTCAATAACAAATGGCTCTCATGATGTCAGCATTAGGACTCACAATTGGCAAAATACCTAGGTTAATGTTTCATGTCTGTATTAGTGTAAAAGTTGTAAATTCCATGAACTACAAAATAGATGGATTGTATAGACTAGGACATGTGTGGAGTCACGTTCAAGTCTAAGAGATTCTTGGATCCAATCTTCATGAAGATCATCCTCAAGCGCCAAGAAGTCTCTAAGAAGATCAAGCTGGAAGCATGCGAGTCATTCCAAAGGGTTCATTATCATTTTTGAGTTCTCACAGGTAAATCAAGTATGGTAGCAAGGCCAACATGAACCATAGGTCTTGAATGGAGGCATAGTCCTTGATGCCGTCTACAAGAAGAAAGGAAGAAAAGAAGAATTAGATAATTGTGGAATAAAAATATATGCTTAAAGGAAGATGAGATTTAAGACCTTGTCAATCACAGTGGGACTTAAGACCACACTTATACAACTAGACAGTAGAATTTCTTTGGTGACTACCTTCTCATCAGTAGCTTTAGATGAGCCACCCACCTCATATGTATTCCCTATGGGACCATAAGGAAATAACCGCTCAACTTGTGTAGTCCTTTTGCATAACTCGATTGCCTTATGTACCTGCTCATCATTTTGGTCTTCTGTTAATGAAGTGGAGTCAGCATCACCTTGATCTCTCAAAGATTGCGTAATAGCTTTGGAAGTATTAAGAATTCATCGGTATCCCCTTCTACATGCTGGTCCTCTTGGATGCTTTCATCAAGAAATCTAGCTAGGACTGAGGGGAGAGTATCAACCGTCAATGAACCCATCTCCAGTTGATTTGAGAGACGTAAACTTTCCTTGCAAGATATATCAAGAACTTCCTTAATGATGGCTGCCCTTGTCCTAAAAGGCAAGTAGGTATATGCCTTTCCAACCTTCTTTATAGTCAAAAGCAGTTTCCTAGCATGCCACAACTGCCTAAGCTCTTGAGCAGCCATGACCTCAGCAGAATCCTCTGTAGGTCTAGAAACATTGTGAGGTTCAAAAGGTCTTCTTCTCTCTATGATAAGAGGTGAAGAGGTTTGTCTCTCTAACAAGTTTGACTACTGAGGCATGGGAGATCTTGAGGACTCACTAGATGATCGATATGTGACAGGATTTGCGATACCAGTTTCTTCCAACAATGAAGACATCTCCCCTAGCGTTTGTTGATCTGTATGACTGTCGACTTTGCTCGAAAATTTACTGTATCAAGAGGTGCTTCAGGAGTGGGTGACGCCATCCGCTCTACGAAATCAACATCATGCATAGAAGGAGCCATGTCACCCAACAGCTCATCAAAAAAATCACCACCACCAACGTTATCAATCTCATTATACAATTCTTCTAACTCCTGATCTCCATCACCAGAGGAGCTAATGACAAACTTTCTCTTCTTATGCAATTTTCCATGAAATCTCTTCTTCTTTTGATTTGCAAGAGATTCGTTCGAGGAACCTTTCTCATCACGAGACTTTCTCTTCTTCTCAATAGTAACCTTCATCACAGGAAGGTTCAAAGAATACTGAGTCAGTCTCATGTTTAAGGCCTTACCAATGTGGACCTCATCTATGCCATCATTAAAAGTTATGCTGACATTCTTGAACGCTAGGATTCTCTCATAAACCAAGAAATGTTGATAGGAATTATACCACAAACGGGAAAATGCTCCATCAAAAAGTGTGGGTCTTTCTGGTTTGCGTGGAGTTTCGACAGTACCACCGGTTCCTAATCTCACAAAATATAAATAAGCTTGCTTCAAAGCCCACTTATCCATAGTAATGCCTTGAATTTGTGAATCAGGAGGAAGATAGATTCCTAAGTGCCTAATGGCACATGAATTGATAAGCCATTCGATGCGGGTTGTATGGTTCTACATAGAAATAGCTTTCCTGCCACCACGTTGAACTCTCGCTTTTGACAAAAAAAAAATAGAGCCACTCCAAACCTTGTAATCACCCATTGTCAAACAAGGTATTCTCCTTAATAAGATCATATCTGGGAAGGAAATTGAAGTTCTCTTCAAATAAAAATTTTGTGTTAGCACGCCGAACAACAATATGGTGCAAGTCCTTGATATTATTCAAGATGACTTCTTCATGAATACACAAATCTCGTCTATGGTATGTGTCAACAAAATGAAGGGATATCCAACCCAACAAATACTGCATGAGGAAGTATGTATTCTTGCTCCTGGGCTGATGACTTTATAAACCATAAGTCACAATCTCCCTTAAGCCATTGTATAGACAATACAAATTAAAGCAGTAGGCACTATGCAGATTTGTTGTCCCATGGCTAGCTTCCTGGCAGCAATAAAGGTGTTGGTCCTTACTTGCTCTCCCCTATGACATGCAAAGGGGAAGCCTCTTAAAAAGCAGGCATACATAGCATCCAAAAACACTTTTTGTTTTGTAATCCCGCATTCATTTTCCAATTTGTCGATTGAAAAGCAGCTCACTTGGGTTTTTTTTCCATTTGACTTCTTTTCCAGAACCACTTTGATGAAATGGTTGATCTAGGAGCCATAAGAAACCTTATCTACATTTAGACGAGCATAAATCTTGAAAATATATTGAGTATGTTAAGGGAGTCATTTAATCTCTCTATTTGAAGGAATACATTCTTCATACAATTCTCCCATGTAAGGTAATTCGGAGACAATGAAAAATTCCCACAAAGTGATGCTGACCTCTCCATAACCAATAAAGAAAGTATTGGTTACCGAACACTAATGGGATAGAGCCTCGAGCATCATATCTCTATGCTTGTCAACAACACCCACCAATGCTATAACTACTTCACCCATGGATACATTTACGATCTCCTCAGGATAAGTGGTGAGGCATGTCTCTACGAAGGCCTCCCATCTACCATCATTGGTGAAGTTGGAAGAACCTCTCAGGCTCACATTTGTCCATGCTACCCTCTTCTCGAGGGTTTGATGAAGTAACAGATGAAATTCAGTTGCCACCTCAATATCTAGTCTATGACTATCTAGGATAGAGGGTTAGAGGGCAAGTTTATGCTCAAACTGGGATTCCCCGTGGCATATGTCTAAAAGTGGCTCCCATCTCTTATACTTTTTTGTAATATACGTAGAAGGACTAGGAAGATGAGCTTTAATGGGGCCCACAAAGTCCTCATCAAAGATAGACCGGCTACAGAAAAATGTACATTTGGGAGTAGGAATCCCAATAAAAGTAAATTCTTCTCTCCCTTCCATAACAATCATATTTTTCTTGGGAGACATATATGTACAAAATAGATAAACAATGAGTATATATAGTTCATAAACACTTAACAAGAATTCAGATCAGAAAAAAAAATACAATTGCAAAATCCCTTGAGGGACAACATCCTTCACGAGCATAAAGCCTTTGTAGAGCATATCACTTCGCGATGAGAAACTCTTCGCAAGACGTAACCTATGTGAAACATAACCCCGTGAAGGAGCCATCCGTGAAAAGACATGATTCGCAGTTTAATCAACCTGCAAAGGGAAGAACTGTAAAGAGATACACATTGTAGTTCAATCAACCTATGAAGGGGAGAACAATGAAGAGATACACCTCATAGCTCAATCAACCTGCGAAGGGGAGAGCCGAGAAGAAGATCTCATTACACGATCCGATGTCACGAAGCCAACCAACGACCATCATGAGTCTAGCTCATTAGTTGGATTGGCTTTTTGGAGTGGGTATCTTCACCAGAGGTCCCCAAATCTCCATCACAAGAAACAAAAACGGTCCCAAAATGACCACGGGAACAAAAGAAACATTTGCATTTAAATATGATTTGGATTCAAGACTTCAAAATCACCAAAGATGCAAGAAAACGAGGATGAGGATTTTGGGTTTCAAGAACTTGAAAGATATGGAAAACCCTTCCCTTCACTAGTGAAAACTCCTAAAAAATAATATCAAGGGGGTCGTAAGATCAAGACAAAGAAAATTGCCGGTTTGGATCTCGGATTTGGAGGCAAGAATGAAGAATTGCAGAGGTTTGGGGTCTTGACAATGGAGGTATCTTGTAGACTTCAAACTAAACTTAGAAATGATTGAAGAAGATGAAATGATGGCTCTTATATTGCAAAGGACATTGTTGTCATTCTGCACTTCCATTTGAAAACCACACGTCGAAAACCTAAGGGTAGAATAGTTTTTTCACAAAAATCATTAGATGGCCATCATTTTGCAATGATGGTTCGAAAAATTCACCCCTCGCAAAATGCCACGTGGGGAAGTTTCTGAAGGGGCAACTGTTGGGCACACGAATTTTTGTGAAATTGCTAAAATACCCCTTAAAGAGTAAAAATAGTACTCTGCAAAGAGGTACCCCGCGAGTGACGAATAGTACCTTGCGAAGGCCATATGCTTGCGAGGGATGAATAATGCTTCACGAGGACATGTAAAGCTTGTTTTGTAGCATGAATCCCAAGAAGATGGTTGTGTCGCACCCCAAGGAGTCCAAAAGTAGTTATATTTGCAGTGGATTTTGTCAAATATAGAGAATCTCTAATATATGCAAGAATTAGCTAAGTAAGAGTTTCACTCTAACTGGTATCCACCGCACCAATAGAATCCTTCAAATTAAGGGAATGAGATGGGGTTCAACTCAGAGTCTTACTAAAGAAAGAGTTTGACCAATAACAAGAATATCTTTAGAGTCAATCAATAACAATCACATCAACAAAGTCAAAAAAGTCAATCTAAAAAGAAGGCATCATGTGTGTATGAAAATAGCTAACTCAATGCCTATATAAACAATAGAACTCAACCATTAAATGGCTTCAATTAGACTCTTCAAATTTAACTTGCACTTTGTGAAGGGTGTGAAATACCTCTGGGGAGCCATTTTCTCCATCATCTTTATCAGTCCATAACCTCCCTACCAAGTACAACCTTTAAGTTCCAAGTAGGGGTGGGCATGGGCCGGGCCGGCCCGAGGCTCGCACTTTTATTGAGGGCTAGGCTTGGGCTTACCTCGGCCCAGCCCGAGGCCCGCACTTTTACATATATAATATATATTTATTATATATAATATACT
>JAOXJP010235299.1:0-10033 GCA_025762735.1 Platanus orientalis | reverse complement strand
CCGGGCAGAGGTAAGCCCAAGCCCGGCCCTCAATAAAAGTGCGGGCCTCGGGCCGGCCCGGCCCATGCCCACCCCTACTAACCATGGCACTATTGACCTTATTATAAAAATAACTCAACCCTTAAATAATTAAAACAACTCATATATAACACAAGACTTGAACATTGCTCTCTTGTGTGGTGGCACATACATAAATCGCATAATGTTGTCCGCATCATTCTCCCAAGGTGAAGAAATTCGACCTCAAATTTTGACGCGGCTATTCTCCATCACAGCTTCCATTGGAATGATCCGGGCTCTTCAAGATTGGAGGATGATGTAGTGGAGGTCCAAGAATTGATGACTCACATGTACCTTTTAGAGTTGCTGACTACTTGGATTTGGATCTTAATCTGGTCCGCGTCCGAGCTTTTGCTGGAGTTGAAATCTTCTCGGGATTTGACGAAATCTAGCTTTGATGATAATTTGCAACATGGAAAGTGGAGGAGGTCCTAGTATGGAGTCTTTGCAAGAATTCTTTCACCTTAATCTCTTCCGTTTCTTGGCCTTTTGATTTTTTTTAAGGTGTTGTCTAGTTTGCAGACTCAGGCTTTTGAGTTAATACAAGAAGTGGAGTAATAATCCCATACACTTGAAGGACAGCCATAATCTTAGCAAATTTGGCATTTATGCTAGCTTCAAATTTATCTAACCGATAAATCAATTCATTACGTCCTCTTTACTGATTTCCATGATTCTTCATCCAAGTCTGTTCGGTTTTGGGACAATCCTGAAAGGGGTCAGGACCCTCAGCTAGATAGAACCAACTGATTTAACCTGACTCTGATACCAAAAAGACTCCAAATGAGGTACTTAATTCCATTCTTTTTGAAGTGGCTTTCTAGGACATGGCCTCCAAGCAATTTGACAAATTCTCTCTCAATGATCTTGTGTTGGGGATTGGCACTCTTGTTCATCTTCTTTTCTTCTACCAAGTGATATGTAATTATCTCTTTTCACTTTTGCTCATGTATATTTTGTATATTCTTCTTCTTCTCCAATAAAGCAAGTTACTTATCAAAACATAAAAAAGAGCATTCAATTGTTTTTAACTACATTAACTGTTGATCTTCTCTATGAATTTCATTTTCTTATCTAATGTGTTGCGGATTTTTTCTTCTGGGTATCATCATTTGGCGTTCTCCATCAACCAAACCTAATAATTTGGTTACTTTTGAATGGAGTAACACAATTGCAAAAGGTTGGGAAAGCCTAAATGAGGAGAAAAAAGGTGGTGATTTTTATTAATAGTTGTGATGCAGCACAATGGAGATGATACCAAAGTTGATGTAGAATGATAGCCAAGAATCTCAATCAAACCCAAGATAGGTAGCGGAAACAAGAATAAGGTTAAAGAACCAAGACTTAACCTTAAAATACTTGAGATTTAATGAAAATAGAAGAAAAAACTTGATAGAGGGGTTTAGAAGAATTGAAACAAAAAAAGACAAAAAAAAAAAAAGAGAAGAATGATACCCAAAAGGGCAATTCTGTACTTTTTGTGTAGAAACCCAAAATGCCCTTAGTCGTGCATCAGAAGGTTATGAAATTTGATGGGATGATTATGACATATATGAGGAGTATACCGAATTCAAGTCATTCCAAGATTTCTAGTTATATGAAATTATATACAAACTCAAGCTTCACACACTTAATTCAAGAAACCAGAAAATTGGATAACAACAAAGAACAAAAGAAAAAAAGAAAAAATAATAAGAAAGGAGAAGAAGAAGAAAAGAAAGAGTGAAGAAGTACCTTGTGTGGGGTAATCACCTACCTCACAAGCCCTTAGACATCACTGTCCTTGGGTCCAAGTTTAGGCACCAAAAACTTGAAGAAGAGGAGTCTCACTAATGAAGAGCAAGAACCAACCAAAATTTTATTAATTTCATCATATCAATACAAAAACGTGTAACCTTATATGCTCACAAAGTCATGAAAATAGCAAGAAACCAAATTATAAACTCCTAAACTACTAGCTTGTTACCTAAGACTTTTCTAAAGTCAAAACTACTAAAAACTTGACTTCAAAAAAACAAAAAGCGTCAAAATCAAGCCCTTCTAGAGGATTTTGACCAGCACTCTTAGAGTTAGAGGGTCCCCACTTTGACTTGTTGACTTTCTAAAATTACTAAAATACTATTGGCAATAATTTCGTATGACAAAAATACCCAAAAACAAAAATTAAAATATCATCCAGATCCTAAACTCTATTAATTCATAAAACATTAAGTATAACAGTAAAATAACTCTAAAAGACTCCATCATGTATCTCCATGTGTTCCTCCATGTACCTTCTTATGTGTCTTCATGTGTGGACCCCACCAAGGCCATGTGTGGGTCTCACCTTGCTCTAATGTCTACATCAAACCCCCCTTGTTCGACAAAACTTGATTTCAAGTTTTGTAAAGAAAAATGATCAACATCATGGAAAATCTCGAATCGCTAAACAATTGGTTATGCGTGATTCTTCAACGACAACATGATATTCTTTAATCCAGGCTTTAAGAAATTGAAAGGCATGAAAGAGTTTGTGTAGCAGCTCAAGAGATACTTAATCTGATCAAGGCTATACAAGAAGAATTCATAGCAGAACGAGAAGAAAGAATTGAAATTCATACTTCAACTCCAACTTAAAAACCTGAGTCTACAAACCAGACAACAACCTATAAAAGAAATCAAAGATCAGAAAAAAGAAGAGATCAAGGCGAAATTATCCTTACAAAGACTCTATACTTGGACCTCCTCCTCCTACCATGCTACAGATCATCACCAAAGTCCAAATTTTGCCAAAGTTCGAGAAGATTCCGACTCAAGCAAAAGCCCGACAGCAGACCAAATCAAGATCTAGGTCCAAGCAACCATCTAGTCCAAAAGGTACATGCAAATCATCAATTCTAAGACCTCCACCACATCTATCACCTTTGTTGCAGACTCCTAACATATTACCAAGTTGTAAATAATGGTGGTTATGATGCAGCATGCATGTAGGTTAGTGAGTGTGTGCTCAGGAAATAGGAATAAAATTGATAAAGTAATAAAGAAAAATAAACAAGATTCCTACTCGCAAGTTCACATGCTAATTCAGATAATTCTTTAAATTAAGTTCATATGCAATTAAGGAATTAGAGATTACAAAATTACTAAACAATCAAAGACCTAATTGTGATGTTTATTTTATTGAGTTATTTTGGGGAAAGAGGAAAAAAAAAATCAGGCTTAGGCTTAGACCAAAATATAATAACTAAAAATTTTTCAAAGTATCTAATTTAGGCCAAGATTAAGGGAAACAGCCTGGATTACCCTAGAGAAGGTATGGATAAATAAAAATGAATCCAATGACGTATTTTCTCAATCATAATTTTTTATAGAAAATAGTTTAAGTCAAGACAAGGAAACCCAGGTCCAGGCCTTATGCCAAATATGCCAAAAGTCCCTAAAGTTTGGGGATTCATAAAGAGAACCAAAATTGCAAAATCATACCTGAATCTAATGTAGAATACCTCTTTGATGATGCTAGTAGTGATGATGAAGGATTTCCAGGTTCAGGAACCAATTTTGCGAAACTTCCCAAAATTTCAAAATTTTCTCTTTCATCCCAACTAATGCCATCAACCCCCAATAAAATATAAATTTTTTATATTTTTTTTAGAAGTGGGGCCTACCCACTAGGGTCGTTCGAAGCTTAGCAACACCCTAGAAAATTCCTTCTTGGAAAATCTATTTCCGTGAGAGAATAGGGTGCAATCTCGTAACAGCACTCAACAAGCTGTATTCACGCCTTGTGTGGGAGAACTCAAGGGAGGGCCTTCTATAACGAAGCTTATCTTGCGGGTTGTGCACTTTGAGAGAATCATCCAGGTACCTAGAAGGTCTTGGAAGGCTTCAATCGAACAAAACTTTGGCCGTGAGTTGCTAGTATGCAATCTCCCAAAATTTGTCTGGCAGGTAGATGTCACGCTTGGTATAAATTAACCTACATGGGTTTGAAATTTAAGAAGTTTCTTCTGCTGGTAGAGCACTCAGATAGAATCATATGAGTGTTTAGAAGATACTAGAGGTGATAAATTGATCAAATCTTTGGTGGCCTGTTGCTAGTATATGAGATCTTCCAAAATTGGTTTAGAGGTTGTGTTAATGCCTGGCACTGAATGATATGGATTTGGCTGCCAATTCCCAAAAACTTTGGGTTGGGTTTCTCCTCCCTTACTGTCGCCCAAGGGTTACCATAACGCTGTAGAAGCCTCACCGTCAAGCTCCTAACAAATAGGAGCTAGGATCAAATCTCCCAAACTAGCCATATGACCCTGTTTAACACCTGAAACAAATGAAATCGAGTGGAGCCCTCCAAAAACCTGCTATCAATGTGGGGGAAGGGGTGAAGATGGATCGTCCAGGTGTACTAGGACTATGGGAGGAGCCAAATCAATGGTCCCTTGGATGTTGAAGTGTTGGGTTCGAATCTTCAAGTTGATGCTTCAAGGGATAATCACACCTGGTGCTGGTACCTACTCATAAAACTGCCTTCAAACTGAGCTTCCCCTCATACATATGCTAAATAATAGATCGTCTAGCCATTGGAAATCATCTGGGAGTAATGCTTTGACAAGAAAATCAAAGAGACAAAGTTGGTGTTGAAGTTTCTGCAACTTGAAGGTTTTCAGCAATATTCAACACCTGTAAAAGAATTAAAAAAGATGACGAAGAATAAGGTAGGAGAACCTTTAACCGAAGGGGAGGGAGTAACCTTCACCACTAGCATTAAACTAGGTGGAGACCTAGGCCCGTTCCAAGGTTTTAGGTTTCTTCAACCTACAGAAAAAAGGGAAGAAGAACACCACCACACTAAAACATGAGAAAATTTCATATATTCTTGCATTCCTTAAGTGGTTGGTCGTGAGCTCTATAAATAGAGTCCCAAGGCCAGGTTTTGATACAAAACTAGCAATTGGACTCTATTAACACTCTTATTATTCCCTCATGACAAAATTATCCTCTAACTACTACTAATAACAAAATTACCCCTAAATAACATCTAAGGACTAAATTATCCTCACTAACATGAGACATAAAATAAAAATAACATGTAACATAAAATAAAAAACACACTAATGGAACCATAACATAGATAGTTCTCTCATGCGCCTCCTTTGGTATTCCTAGAAACGACCCATCCGGTCTCTTGAGCTTCAACGCAGGCAAATCTTGGGTAGGCACCATATTTAGCTCACAATTTTTGTACTTGAAGATATATGTATTGGTGTATCCACAATGTTGCACTTTCTTGTCATATAGCCAAGGCCATTCTAGAAGAATGACACACTATCAAGGGTAACATGTCACATTGAACTTATCAATGAACCCACCAATAGAATAGGTGAGTAAGCATCTATCAGACCATCATATACCTTCAAGCTGGTATTATTGACCGATGCCACCTTGTAAGGATTGGGATGAAGTTAAGTTTTTAGCCTTAATTTCTTTGCAGCATCTTTAGACACTACGTTGGTGGTGCAACTGCCTCCATTAATAACAATAGAGCACAATTGGCCATTGCAACAAACCCAAGTTTGGAAGATACTATTCTGGCACAAATCTTCTTTATTTGCCTCTAGAGTAGTTAAAAGTGGGCATAACACATACATGGGCCGATCCTCCTCAAGTTCACTAGTATCCCCATCACTTGCTTGCTCCACTTCCAGAATGATTGATTGCTACAGAATATAGACTTCCTCCATAGGTTTCTTGATAGAAAGACCCACCACATGGTTTAGACACTGTGCTGCTAAATGTCCATAGCCATAGCATGTGTAGCATTGAGCACCTTTACCCCTTGATGTTGAAACTTCCATGCTTTTGTATCTAGGACAGGTAGAATTACGTGCAAGCTTAGACAAGGCAAAAGTGAAGCCACTAGCTTGTGACTTGCTAGCTTTCTTTCAAATGGAATACCCATTATTAGGTGCTTCACTTTTGGGAGTACTCTAAATGAAGGTTCTTTTGTACGGAACTCTCTTAAAATGCTCCTCTATCTAATAGGCTATCTAGATGGTGTCATCCAGGTAGGTAAATAACTATAACTCAGACCGATAGATATTTAGGGCCGCAGTGCAGCCCTAGCCGATACAAAGCCACCAGTATCTCATCAGTCCACTTGAACTTAGCACGGGTAGCCAAGTGCTAGAAGTGGCTCGTGTACTCCTCCAGAGTCATGCTGCCTTGCCGAAATTGGGTCAACTGAAGATGTGCCCGTTTCTTGTAGTCCCGAGGCTGAAATCATTTCTTCATGGCTGCTTTCATTTCCTCCTAAGTATTCAAGACTCCACAACCTCCATTGAAATAGTTGTCCTTGTGCGTCTTCCACCACATTTGGGTTGTTCCTTTCAACTTGGCTTCTGCAAACTAGAATTTGCAGCTTTCCGGGATGTCATACCACTCAAAGAATGCCTCTATGTTGTGTAGCCAATCAAGAAACACTTCTGGATTTTGATCACCGAAGAAGTCCTGCACTTCTAGTCTTGCATTCCGATCTATCTAAAGATGGGAAACACCTTGCTGAAGGACTGTCCAGCCAGTCATCTCCCTTCTGGTGGGTATCACCTTAGGCTGTGAGTGATAAGACATATCATTACTAACATGGCCACCATGGTGAGAACTTAGAGGTGAGCAAGAGTTGGAAGAACCTTCATTCCTTGGCTCCTTTTCTAGTCTATCTTGCCTGATAACCACAGCAGCTTTGATTATTTCTAAGGTAGCCTCAATAGAATTCACCTGAGTCTCGAAATTGTTCATCCAGGTATCTAGCTTTCCCATCTAGGACAATAGTTGACTCACATCATTCTTAGTAGCTTGATTGAGCCCTAACTTCAGAAGACAACTCTGCATTGGCCACCATAATTATTCAAGAGGGCGAAAATCCAAGACAGGAGGACCTTGGCTCTAATACCAAAATGATGCGGGGGCTGCCTATAGAAGGACAGTATTCCCCTACTTATGTGGACCTAAAATTTACTTGAAACAAGCTTTAAAAGAAGAAAGAGTCCAAATTCAACTCTGGAAAAATTATAGCCGAACAGTGAAATGACCAAAATACCCCTGTAGAAATCTCAGAATTCTCTAAGAATTTACAGGTAGTTACTTAAGTCTATAATGAGTGTCTATGCAAAATTTCACTGTATTTGGACCAGTATAAGTATATAAATTTATAAAAAGAACAATGTTGCAGAACACCTTAATAAAGAAACCGTAAAACAGAATAGATTTGTATATCAAAAACTAGATGACATCAGAAGGATTTCAAGAGCAGTGTGAGGGGAAATATGGAGAAAGCTAAAAGATGAACCTTGAAAATTCAGCAAGAATAAACAGCATCCTCTCTTATAAACACCACAGATTCAGGATTTAATTAGGAAGTTTTCAATGGAGTTTTGAGAATCAATTAAAGAGTAGAATGAAGAAGAATACCTGATATATTAAAGCATAAATACCTTCTTATATCAAGTTTGATTTGGCCTATTGAAGACCCAATGAATCCAGCCGATATGCTTTGTATATTTCTGAACAAGCAACTATTCTCTTGGATAAAATCGACCTAATCAAAGGACTCTAAAGTGGTAACAACAGAAGTTTAAGAGAAAAAGAAAGAATGAAAAGATGAAAAGAAGGATGATGAAGGTGGATTAGAGAAAGGAAGGAGAAGAAGAAGATGAAAATAGGAGAAGATTAGGGTAGAAGAATGAGAAGTCCTCAATCAAGAGAGAACGAGAAAGAGGAGGGATAAAGAGGGACACAGTCCTAGCTGTAGCTTCAAAACTCAAATTATTTATTCAAAATTCACTCCCTCAATACATGTGTCAACCACCACTCGTATAGACTCTTAAGACACAATTTTTTAGTAGAAGTTTCTAAAATTAGAAACTAAGGTTCCCTTCTTCAGAATTTCTAAATATCTAAGACTACTAAACTTAAAGATTCTTGGGGGGCTGTCGACCAGCGCACCACGGACCCACTTTGACTTCAAAAAGACAACAAAGACCCTATTGTAAAATTCCTATACTACCCTTGGCAGATTCTGCCTCATTACAATTATACCCCATTCATAAAAAATAAAAATAAAAACCAAAAAATAACCCCTAAAACACTGACCGACCAGCACCCTTCCATGGCTTTGCTTTGGACTTGGACTTGGGCTTCCAAAGGGGATACTTTATGTCCAACCACTTGGCTGCTGCTGCATCACACAATGCTACAGTTGAACAAACACCACACGTCACAGGATTACACAGCCCTATAGTTTTTGTCAAAACTGTGGTTCGAGTAACTCAAACAGACCTCAACGTACAACCCCCAAGGAACTTCAAAGGAAAATCAGCAGCTACAAATCATTTCAAGGCTCCAATATTCAGTCACAAGCATACACACCTACAGCTCACCAAGAAACATAGGAATCAAGCTTCTCTAAAAGTAACTACAAACAATATTCAATAGCCGTAACATGAAGGAATACATGTACTGGGGGGTATTTATGTCATACTGTATCAATGTATGTAGACCATTGTACTGGTGCATAAGAGCTCATGAATAATTACTCCTCCGTATGTCGAGACCATATACTCTCCTACGATTGATCACAAATACTGTGTATTTTTCTCTCTTCTTCTTCCTTTCTCTCCTCTCTTTCTTCTTGTTTTCCATCTTACAGGTCTTCAACTTAACACTGGGATGCACAACCTGTACCAGCCATACAAAAGGCACACACAAATGCAAAGGCAACACAGCCCTGTTTCGAACACAATAGGTCTTATTCACCTCAGTGCACATCAACAACCACTACTGCCAGCCTCGCACAAGGCTTTAGCAGTACCACAGAGCAGCAACAGAACTATGCATATCCTATCTTTCACCAAATTAAGGATACACAACCTGTAATTCACAAGACATGTCAATTACAGAAAGATTAATCGCAAAGCTCTTCACAATCCTTCCAAAGAGCCCACCACTTAAACAAGCAGGTACTAACACATAAGAAGAACCACTGGACAGTACATACATGCAGATCTGATCAAGATTAAGCCACAAAGTAGCCCAGAATTCTGAATACACACATCCCCATCTTAGAACATCATTTGCAGCGGCTAACGATAGTAAAAAATACAGCACAAACCCATAAAATACTTCTATACACCTGGACTAAGTCCCATCTTCCTAATTCAAATCATTACCCACATCATATGATCAAAATGAAGCCAGAACACAATGAAAACAGCCTGGGCATAGAGGTAGAAAAATCCATGCCGACTCATCAATACAACTCCAAACAATCTCAAATTTGTTTCAAGAGATTCTTAAGTCTGGTACGAATCATCCTTCGTATCCAACAGCAAACATCGACTGATTATTCACAAGAGTTGATTTGCTCAGATCTGGGTATTTTCTCCGAAAAATGAAGAAATTGCTCAAAAAATGTGAAACGATCTCAGAATCCATTGTACTACCACCGAGAAACATCCAAATTTTTGTTCTACTAAAATCTGTAATTCCATCTACTGACCTAGGTATGTCCATACAACATACTGATGCCAGCCGTACGGATAGCTGGGATAGCTGATGTTAGCAACTCCCCTGGCTCAAGGTGCTCTTGCTGATTTGTCTTCTAGGTCGCCTTTGGCTTTGATACCAGGTAGATTTTTGTGGTGTTGTGCTAGGGTTTGTAGTAGAAGAAGAAGAAAAGTTTTGGGGAGAAACAATTTGCATAGAGAGTTGTATTTCACTATCACATCCTTTGTATATTATAAAAGAGAGATACAATACAAAAATACATGAGAGGGGTATTTACAAGTATACCCTCAAATTTTTGTTCTACTAAAATCTGTAATTCCATCTACTGACCTAGGTATGTCCATACAACATACTGATGTCAGCCGTACGGATAGCTGGGATAGCTGATGTTAGCAACTCCCCTGGCTCAAGGTGCTCTTGCTGATTTGTCTTCTAG